>BQNB010043748.1:6112-45321 GCA_026074375.1 Tanacetum coccineum | reverse complement strand
AAACAATTAAAGTGTAAAAATGCGAGGCTATGAACTCACTTAGTGATGTTGGACGAGAATATCGATGAATAAGAACTTCAGAAGTAGGCGCGTCAATCAACCAAGACCTATACAAATTTTAACGGGTCTTAGGTTTCTAGTCGATAAAATTTAATAAAAACTCATAAATTAAATAAGTATATGTATACATGTAGTTTATATGATGATCATGCTTTTGAAATATAATTATTTCACACTTAAAGTTTTCTAGGTTTTTAACTTGTTTTTATTAGCCATTTTACTAGTATTGTCTAAATTGGTTCAAAAGCCCAATAGGCCCATTAAGCAAGCCCATTAAGCTATTAGGTTGATATTATTAACCCAATACCAGGTCTTAGCTCATTAATTATGCCCAAGTGGGTTGGGCTTAAAGCCAAATCCAATATGTCTATTTTAATACATTGGGCCTAGTGGCCCATTTAAGCTTGTAAATGAGTCTTATTATAAATTTTCGGGTTCTTGAGGTCGGGACATGTTTATTATCAGTAAGTTACCTTTTAAAAACTCCCAAGAAGTGGGTCCTACCACCTCGGGTTTTAGTGGTAAAAACGTTTATTAATTATAGTGTTCGTGTAGACGTAAATTTTTATATACGATTCGGTTTACAAAAATAGTCGTATTTTAATAACCGTAAATGATATAATTAAATTACTACACAAAGATCAAATTAGCATTTTAAGCTGAAAATTCACTTTTGCCGTTTTTGGCGCGATTTTCAAACCGTAATGAATTGGTTGACTATCCAATTGATTCTAAACCTACATGATTTTATCTAACTCCTATAGTTTTAACTTTTTAACTCAATCAGTTCGTAAATATCACTTTATACCCATTCTGTCCAGCAAAATCAGATTCAATATATTTTAGTAAATTTGTCATAACTTGCTCAATTTTTATATTCCAATGGTGATCCAATTTGCTACATGATCACAAGACATTTGTCTACAACTTATAGTATTCAAATCAACTCTCAAAGTTACTCAAAATTCCAGAACTTTCTGTTAACATCATCCCATAATTTTTAGTGATTTTTAGCTAGTTTTAATAGTTGATTAAGCCATTTTTAATCTAGATCTATGCATGCATGGATAATTTCACCTCTTGATCATCATATATCATACATTTACATATACAATAAGGAAATCAAAAATACAATAATAATGAAAACAAGTAGAGTTTTACCCCAAATAAATGATGAGAATGATCAATTGATCAAAAAAACAATATAACCCTTCTACTCCAACTTTGATCTTCACCCAAATTATTTTAGATCACCATTTTCTTTACCCAATGAGCTTTATAAAAACTTGTGTAATCTCAGCCCCAACTTGTATAAAAACCTTCTTTAAAACCTCTTTAAATCATCTCAAAAATGCAAGGATTACACTAGGTAGTCATATTCACTAGTGTGCTTAATCTTTGATCTTCAAAAATTTATAAAATGGGTGTTTGTGGTGTGTGTGTGTGGCGTCAAAGGCAAGAGATGAAGAGAGAAAATGCAGAAATTTAGATGTATAATGACTTGTGTGTGTGAAAATTGGTCAAAAGTTAGTTTATATGGGTTTAGGAGAGAGATGCCAAGTGTATAGCTTTGGTGCAAGGTTAAACACAAAGTGGACACCTCCCCACTTTGGTTTTGTCACCCTTTGCATGGTGAGATTAGTAGGATAAGTAGTTTACTACTTGTCCCACTAATTGTTAAGGCGGGTATTTTCAAAGTCCTATATTTAAAAAGACACGAAAAATAAAAACTAATGCAATAAAAATATTTCTGCGGCCTTTTGAAAATATAAACGTCGATGCTTAACATAGGATTCTCCGGTTCTTCATAAACGTTACTTAAATTACAAGTGTAAGCCCTAATTTCTTCCCGGGTAGTCGTGAGTTCATATCTCAACAAAAAAATTGAAAATTATAATTAATACTCTAGAATAAAATAACGACCTGGAATTGACGGATTGTCACAAAAAGTTTCATGAGGACCCCCACTGTTTTCACAAGGAAATTGTTGTGGTTGACTCGGAAAATAATGTAGAGGTTGGTTAAATCCAAAGTCTTGATTGTAACAGGGACCCTGATCAAAGACGGGTGTGTTCCCTGTTTGACAGTCGTAACCCGGATGAGAATTCCCTCCACAAAATTCACACGAGTATGTCTCGTATTGGTGTTGTGGAGGTTGGTTAAAGAAGTTTGGTGTTTCATTATAAGAATAAGGATTTGGGTCATAGACAAACTCATTTCCGGATCCTACACTGCTACAGCTAGGACAGTTTCCACCATTAAACGGACCTCCACACCACGAGCAACCAAAATGGTTATATGAAGACATGTCGAAGAATTAAACAAAATAGAGGATAAAGAAGAAAGAATTAAACGGATTTGAAGTTAAAGAAGAATATTTTTGAAATTTTTTATAAAGATAATATTAATAAAAATAAAAATAAAATATTTTTGGTATTTTTTTATTTTTTATAAGAACGAAAATAAACTTTCCGAAGAAAGGATCTTCAAGGCTCGAACACGAACAATCCCGTAAAAATCACTACACCTTTCCCCGGCAACGGCGCCATTTTGATGTTGTTCGTTTTCACACGCGTTTATCAGATAAACCCTCAAATATATTATATATTATAAAAACCCAAGAATTTTCATCAACCTATTTTACTATTATCACTATTATTGTATGAGAATTCAGCTAAAGGTAAGTGCTTATCCCAGTCACTACCAAAGTCAATAACGCAAGCACGCAACACATCTTCCACTGTCTCTATCGTTCCTTCACTTGACCATCAGTTTGAGGATGATAAGCAGTGCTCTTATCCAAATTCATCCCTAATGACTTTTGAACAGATCTCCAAAAATCCAGATACAAAACGAGGGTTTAGGTCTGAAATAATCGACACGGGCACCCCGTGCCTACAAAAAAATCTCCTTCAAATACCATCGAGTCAACTTCTCCATTTTAAACTTCTCATTCAACGGAATCAAGTGAGCATATTTAGTCGATCAGTCACAATGACCCAAATCGAGTCATATCCAGATGATGTTCTTTGAAACTTTGAAATGAAATCCATTGTTATTCTCTCCTACTTCCAAACAGGGATTTCAGGTTGTTGTAGTAATCCTGACGGCTTTTGATGTTCGGCTTTGACTTTAGCATAAGTCAAGCACTTATTGACATAAGTCGCAATGTCGCCTTATATGCGGCAACCTGTTTAACTTCTTCAGTCATGGTACATTTTTGTCTATGATCCAGGATGAATGGAATATTTTAATTTATGAGATTCCCACATGATTAGGTCTCTCAATCCTCTAAATAATGGTAACCATACTCGTCCTTTCAGACATTTCGTACCATCGGGTCTAACTTCGAATGGCTCTCCTTTGCCAAGAAATCCTTCGGCTCCAATATTCCCCTTCTTGCACGCTTCAACTTGTGCATTTCAAATTTGTTCGAGTAAATTATTATGCACTGTCACAACCAAAGCACGCACTCGAATCGGATCTTTATCCTTCATGCTTAACGCATCAGTGACAACATTCGCCTTCCCTGGGTGATAACGGATAACACAATCGTAATCACTCAGAGGTTCAATCCCTCCATACGCTGCCTCATATTTAGCTCTTTTTGATCCAAAATATATTGTAGGCTTTTGTGATCGGTGTATACCGTACACTTAGTGACGTACAAATATTATCGCCATAGTCAAAGAGCAAAAACCACCGCTCCCATTTCCAAGTCATGTGTCGTATAGTTTTCTTCATTCTTTCTAAGTTGTCTAAAGCTGTACACAATCACCTTTTCTCGGGTTGCTATCAACACAAGCTCCAAATCCTTTAAGGGACGCATCGTAATATACAACAGAGTCTTCGCTTCCTTCGGGTAGTGATAATATTGGCGCACTACACATTTTCAGCTTCAATGTTTAAAATGCCTCCTCTTAGTCGTCGCCCCACACATACGGCTTATTTTTCTGAGTGAGTTTAGTTAATGGTTTGGATATTAGAGAACTCCTTAATAACTCCTTCGATAATAACTGCCTAACCATCAAATTGTCACACTTCTGTTGGTGTAGGGCCGGTGCAGCCTATTTTAATGGCTTCGTTCTTTGCAGGATCTACATGAACTTTCCACTACTATCAATAACATGGACAAGGAATTGCACGGTATCAAGCCTAAAAATCAATTTCGAAAATTTAGCGGTACAATTTTCGCTCCTTAGAAATTCAAGATGTCTTCAAATGTTTACATGTTCTTTCTTTATTTTTGGAATTAAATCAGAATGTCATCGATGATACAATCACGAGCTTATAAAGTTACGACTTGCCACACGCGATTCATCAAGTCCTGAATACTGAAGCGTGCATTTGTCAGCCAAAAAGGCATTTACCTTGAAACTCATAATGTCCATACGAGTTCTAAATGCTGTGATTGGAAGGTCTTCCTCGCGGATGCGAAGTTGTCTGAGAACCAGACCGTAAATCAATTTGAATAAACACTAAGATCCTTGCTGTTGATCAAATACAGTCATTAATCCTCGGTAATGGATATCGATTCTTGATCGTCATCTTATTCAGTTCGCGTAATCAATGCATATTCGGAACGATCCATCCTTCTTCTTTACGAACAAGACCGGAGCTCCCCACGGCGACGAGCTCAGTTGAATAAAACCTTTCTCCAACAACTCTTGCAGTTGCTTGGACAACTCCTTCATTTCGGATGGTGATAAACGATATGGCACACGGGCCACAGGTGCAGCACCGAGGATAAGATCAATACAGAACTCAACTTGCCTAGGTGGCGGAAGTCCAGGTAAATCTTCAGGAAATACCTCGGGGAAATCTCAGATAATAGGGACATCTTCTAATCGCTTCTCTTTCGGTTCTTGCTTGGTTACTTGAGCTAAAAATAGCTCACGCCTTTCGTTTACTTTGTGAACTTTAATACAAGAAACGTTCTTCATCGGGATTATCTTATAGCACCTTACGATAACAATCGTCTTTCACTTTACAAGGGAATCCTAACTTTTTATAACCACTAAAATATTGGCAGCATATCGTGATAACTATCCATCCCAATAATGTATCAAATCCTCCTAGTGCAATAAACCATTAAATCGATTGGAATAAAGCTTCTGTTTTAAAGATTTATGTATACACACTTTTTCACACATTATGGTATTACTACTTCTCCATCGGCCAATTCGACTTCTTAGCTAGAATAACTATTAAAACCTTTCTCGAATCAGGGATTCAAGAGACAGTGTTAGCCAATTGAAGAGAACAAAGTCAACGCGTGATTTCACACGAGCAAATTTTGAGTTCAAAAGAGAGGAGCATACCATGAGGGTCTGCATAAAAACCCCGTATTTCATAATTCGTATTCACTTCCGAATGCATCTCGGTTCTTTACCCACGTTACTCAATGGAGGATTAGTCCGAAAGAAAGGATAGAACGTCTGAAAATTCAAAGTCAGGTATCAGTAGACGATAACTTTGGATAAGTGTCCAAAGAATTTCATGATGAAAATAATGGAAATAAGAGTTAGGAATAACATTGTCAAGTAAGATGTCTTCACTGTATGTATTAATTTGATTAGGAAAAGGATAAGGGCACATATGTAGATGTCCCTAACTTGTAATACTTGCAAGCCAAGAAAATTTTTCTCGTTTCGGAATTACGGTTAAAAATTAATCTTTATTAAAATCTTACGGTGACTACTATTCAACCTTGCATGGCCCCTTCTAAATTATACATAGGTGCACGACTATGTATAATTCAGGAATAGCAATGCAATGCTCATTTCGTCAAACTAATGTCATCATATTTAAGGTATAAATCAAGCTTAATTTATGATAGAAATCATAAATGATTTTACAAATAACCGTTCATAGTATGAAAGATTTTTAATTTACAAGGATGTTTAATAATTAATTTTATGGTGATAGCTACTATTTATAATTCCAATTATAAAATAACTCATAAATGTTGACAATTTATTTTTTATAAGGTGTGATTTTTTTTAACTTATTAAACAATAAGTGGTTGACGTGTGCATAGTAAAGAGTGGTTTCACAAAATGAATGAGTGAAATGATTACAATTGATAGGAAATGGTTTAGCCAAATTCATCATGAGATCATGATTTCGATGGTCGAATTGGAATACGAGGAGAAGTAGTTTAGAACACAATTCCAATCATAATGAGTATTCATTACTATGTTTGCATCAATCAATGGATCAGTTAAAAGATACAAGAAAAAGATCATAATCCAACGACACACGTTAGAATTTAGAATATCAAAAGATAGTCATTACATTAATCACTACGAGTCATAAGTGGTATCGTGACATATTACTTGTCACATTAATGTTATACAACTCCATGGACTAGTTTACTAACTGATATCTCAGTTTAGGTAGTGATTTACAAAAAGATACATAAAATGGTAAACTATCTACTAAGAGTCACGAGGTGGTTCCTCGAGGGCTACGGAAGAAATACCTTGCCCCATCAAAAGAAGATTTCTTCGATTTCTTTCTCGGACGCTCAGTACCTTCATCATCGGATGGTGGCTTAGGAACAACCCCAAATGGACCATATCCATAATAACCTCTTGTTCACAACTCGTGACGATGCATCCTCCCCGCAGCAATTATCTACACTCATACGATACCCACGCCAACTTAGTCTCAGTCTCAGTCAATCTTTTCTTCAATGTGGCATTCTCCCCACTCTCCAACACCTTCAACATCTCTAAAACATTACCCAAAGTATGCTCAACATCTTCGTCTTTTATATCCTCATTATTAACACCAAATCTTAAGAGCTCATAAGTGTAATTTGTGACTTTTCCTCCCCAAAGCTTCTAACTGGACTAATAATATGTGCTCTTTTCAGAAATTAGACAAGTTAGTGGTTTTATCACTTAAAAGTCCTTTTTAATCAACATTTTTAGACTTTTTAGTCTTAGTTCAAATTTATACTTAAATTTTCTAAAAATAATTTTTCTCTATATATCGTGGTAATATAAATTAAAAAAAATAATAATAAAAAATAAAAAATAAAAAAATGAGGTAATAATAATAATAATAAGGGATAAAGCCGTAGAATACCAACGAACTTTTCACAATTTATCAATTTGGTATGTGTACTGAAACAATTGTCGATTTGGTACGTGTACTTTCATAAAGTGTTATCATTTGCACATTTTGATGACGTGTCATACGTGATAGGCTGACACGTGGCACATCCAAAACGTGACACGTCATCAACCTGATTTGGTACTTGCTAATAAGGATGAATATATTTTTAGTGAGTCAGTAACTAGTGTGCCTGCAGTTGCAACTAGTGTAGTTAAGACTAGTGAGTCAAAACCTAAGTGTAACACCCCCATTTTTATACGTCTCAGCGGAAGGGTCATTTGGGGTGATACGTCATAATATAACAACTCAAGCATAGAAAACGACTCGAAAATAGACGTTTTAAAATACATTCATTCGAATAAAAGTTTTCATCATAGGTCCCAAATCGTTTCATGATTCATACAACATTTTTGAAATATTCTTCGAATGACATTTATTTAATGGGCCTTCAAAACATTTGGTTTTTCCATAAGCGTTAACCAAAATCTCCATCGCCGAATTACCTTCAAGGACCTGAGATAAAACATGCTAAAACGTCAACAATAATGTTGAGTGAATCCATAGGGTTTATATATAAAAACCATAAAAATATGTTGGGGTTCCCAACATCTAATCTCCGAACACAAGTATCATTTCTCAAAATTTTCAGGATATAACGATGTGGATCAGACAACGTTATAGGGGGATTATTATAAGCCTCATGAATCGAACGTTACCATATCAATACAAAATGCCCACTATACACCCTCGCTATGAGTGCATATTATTCTCTATACAATGCATCCGTAGTGTCATTTTCCCGACACGAGATGATAGCTAGTCGTCACGGATTGGAGGTGGCAACCTCCAAATAGTACTATTCCATGTATAAGCGTATGCCATTACCTGGCAATTAACAATTCATGATTTCCGCGGGTCTTTTATCTAGCGAGTTAATCTAACTTATAATAATCAAGGCTACTAGCATACAATCTCCCTTGTGTTCTATTTTAAAAACAAGCATGTTATCTCCCTCGCGGGTTTATAAAACAATTAAAGTGTAAAAATGCGAGGCTATGAACTCACTTAGTGATGTCGGATGAGAATATCGATAGATAAGAACTTCGGGTGTAAGCGCGTCGATCAACCGAGACCTATACAAATTGTAACGGGTCTTAGGTTTCTAGTCGATAAAATTTAATGAAAACTCATAAATTAAATAAGTATATGTATACATATACATGTATTTTATATGATGATCATGACCCAATGATTTAATTATTTCACACTTAGGTCTTTCTAGATTTTTTTAACTAGTTTCTATTTGCCATTTTTTACTCTTATGGTCCAATATATCACAAAAAGCCCAATAGGCCCATAAGTAAGTCCATTAAGTGTTTAGGTTGATATTATTAACCCAAGACCAGGTCTTAGCTCATTAATTAAGCCCAAGTGGGTTGGGCTTAAAGCCAAGTCCAATATGTCTATTTTAATACATTGGGCCTAGTGGCCTAATTAGGCCTTATGGCCTATTCAAGCTTGTAAATGAGTCTTATTATAAGTTTTCGGGTTCTCGAGGTCGGGACATGTTTATTATAAGTAAGTTAGCTTTAGTAAATTTTGTATACTTTTATGTTTACGAAAATAGTCGTAATTTATAAACCGTAAATGGTATAATTTATATATTTATTTGATTGACTTCATATTTAAGTCCACTTTACAGATTTAAACTCATTTTAGTACATCTTTTAGTCGTACATATACATAGGGTCACTTTTATACATAAAGGTCAAGTTACAAATTCGGACTGAAATCTCCCCTTTACCATTTTTGATGCCATTTACAAACCATAATGAATTGGTTGATCATCCAACTGATACAGAACCTACATGATTTTATCTAGGTCTCATAGTTTTAACTTTTTAACCAACTTAGTACGTAAGTATGACTTTTTGTGCCATATGTATAGCAAGGTCAGAATCTACTAGTTTTAGTGTTTTGTCCATAACTTACTCAATTTTTACATTCCAATGGGGATCCAATTTGCTACATGATCACAAGACATTTGTCTACAACCTAGAGTGTTCAAATCAACTCTCAAAGTTACTCAAAATTCCAGAACTTACTGTTAACATCAGCCCATAATTTTTAGTGATTTCTAGCTAGTTTCAATAGTTGATTAAGCCATTTTTAACCTAGATCTATGCATGCATGGACAATTTCACCTCTTGATCATCATATATCATACATTTACATATACAATAAGGAAATCAAAAATACAATAATAATGAAAACAAGTAGAGTTTTACCCCAAATAAATGATGAGAATGATCAATTGATCAAAAAAACAATATAACCCTTCTACTCCAACTTTGATCTTCACCCAAATTATTTTAGATCACCATTTTCATTACCCAAAAACTTGATAAACTTCTTGTTTAACTTCAGCCCCAAAATGTATGTAAAACTTCTTGAATACTTCTTTAAATCACTCCCAAAATACAAGGGTTACACTAGATATTCATGTTTACTAGTGTGGTTATTTTGTTTGATCTTTAAAATTTGTGAAATGAGTGTTTGTGTGAGTGTTGGTGGCGTCAAAGGGGTGAGAGGAAGAGAGAAATGCAGAATTTTTGTGTAAATATGTGATATGTGTGTGTAAATTGGTCAAAGTTAGTTTATATGGGTTTAGGAGAGAAATGCCAAGTGTATAGCTTTGGTGCAAGGTTAAACACAAAGTGGACACCTCCCCACTTTGGTTTTGTCACCCTTTGCATGGTGAGATTAGTGGGATAAGTAGTTTACTACTTGTCCCACTAATTGTTAAGGCGGGTATTTTCAAAGTCCGATATTTAAAAAGGTACGATTTGTAGTCGTTTTTCGTAAAAAGTAAAAATAGTACAAGACACGAAAAATAAAAACGAATGCAATAAAAATATTTCTATGGCATTTTGAAAATATAAACGTCGATGCTTAACGTAGGATTCGCCGGTTCTTCATAAACGTTACTTAAATTACAAGTGTAAGCCCTAATTTCTTCCCGGTTAGTCGTGAGTTCATATCTCAACATAAAATTGAAAATTATAATTAATACTCGAGAATAAAATAACGACCTGAAATTGACGGATTGTCACAGCATTTCCCCCTAAAAAGGGATCTTCGTCCCTGAAGATCAATTCATCTTGTCGCCCGCTTCTTATTAAAATCAAAGAGATGTGGGTATTTCTTCCACATCTGGTCCTCCCGTTCCCAAGTATATTCCGGTCCACGGCTCGAGTTCCATCGAACTTTAACTATAGGAATCCGACTTTGCTTAAGTTGTTTCACTTCTCTATCCATGATTTCAATGGGTTCTTCGATGAAATGCAACTTCTCGTCGATCCTTACTTCGTCGAGTGGAATGATAAGATCTTCATTTGATAAACATTTCTTTAAATTCGACACATGGAATGTATTGCGAACTCCTTGAAGCTCTCGGGGTAATTTCAGTTTATATGCCTCCGGACCTACTCTTGATAAAATCTTGAATGATCCAATATAACGGGGACTTAATTTCCCACGTTTTCCAAATCGAACAACACCTTTCTACGGTGATACTTTTAGCATAACCTTGTCACCCACTTTGAACTCCAAAGGTTTACGTCTCACATCCACATAACTTTTCTGTCTACTATGAGTAGCCAATAATCGGTTCTTGATTTGCACAATCATTCCCGTCGTTTCACATATCATTTCCGGTCCCATGAGTTGGACATCTCCAATCTCACTCCGGCATACAAGCGATCTACATTTCTTTCGTAAAGAGCTTCGAAAGGTGTGACTTTAATACTAGTGTGATAACTATTATTGTATGAGAATTCAGCCAAAGGTAAGTGTTTATCCCAGTCACTACCAAAGTCAATCGCGCAAGCACGCAACATGTCCTCTAATGTCTGTATTGCTCTTTCACTCTGACCATCAGTTTCAGGATGGTAAGCAATGCTCATATCTAAATTCGTCCCCAATGACTTTTGAACAGATCTCCAAAACCTTGATGCGAAACGAGGGTCTCGGTCTGAAATAATCGACACGGGCACCCCATGCCTACAAACAATCTCCTTCAAATAAAATTGAGTAAGCTTCTCCATTTTATACTTCTCATTCATCAGAATAAAGTAAGCAGATTTAGTCAATCGATCAACAATGACCCAAATTGAATCATATCAAGATGATGTTCTTGGAAGCTTTTTAATGAAATCCATTGTAATTCTCTCCCATTTCCAAACAGGAATTTCTGGCTGTGATAAGTGTAGAATACACATATCCGTTTGTACTTAAAATAACCCAAATAAACCCAAAACAGACCAAAAATGGCAAAAAATCTCCAACCTTACTCCAACATACATGCGATCTACATTTCCTTCCGTATAGAGCTTCAAAAGGTGCGGCTTTAATAATAGCGTGATAACTATTATTATATGAGAATTCCGCCAAGGTAAGTGCTTATCCCAGCCACTTACCAAGTCAATCACGCAAGCAGCAAACATGTATTCATTGTCTGTATCATGCTTTCACTTGGGACCATCAGTTTTTAGAATGGTAAGCAGTGCTTCATATTCTAAATTCGTTCCCAATGACTTTTGAAGAGATCTCCAAAACCTTGATGCGAAATAAGGGTCTCGATCCAAGATAATCGACACGGGCACCCCATGCCTACAAATAATCTCCTTCAAATATAATCGAGTAGGCCTCTCCATCTTAAACTTCTCATTCATTGGAATAAAGTGAGCATATTTAGTCAATCGGTCAACAATGACCCAAATTGAATCATATCTAGATGGTGTTCTTGGAAGCTTTGTAATGAAATCCATTGTAATTCTCTCCCATTTCCAAATAGGAATTTCCGGTTGCTGAAGTAATCATGACGGCTTTTGGTGTTCAGCCTTGACTTTAGCACATGTCAAGCACTTACTGACATACGTCGCAATGTCAGCTTTCATATTCGGCCACGAGTATAACTTCCTCAAATCATGGTACATTTTATCCGATCCAGGATGAATGGAATATTTTGATTTATGAGATTCCAACATGATTAGACCTCTCAATCCTCCAAATAATGGTAACCATACTCGTCCTTTCAGACATTTCGTACCATCGGATCTAACTTCAAATGGCTCCCCTTCGCCACGAAATCCTTCGGCACCAATATTTTCCTCCTTGCACGCTTCAACTTGTGCATTTCGAATTTGTTCGGGTAAATTGTTATGTACCGTCACCACTAAAGCACGCACTCGAATCGTTTCCTTATCCTTCCTGCTCAACGCATCAGCGACAACATTCGCCTTTCCCGGGTGATAACGAATAACGCAATCGTAATCACTCATAAGTTCAATCTATCTACGCTGCCTCATATTTAGCTCTTTCTGATCCAAAATATATTGTAGGCTTTTGTGATCGGTGTATACCGTACATTTAGTGCCGTACAAATAATGTCTTCATAGCCGAAGAGCAAAAACCACCGCTCCTAATTCCAAGTCATGGGTCGTATAATTTTTTCATTCTTTTTAAGTTGCCTAGAGGCGTACGCAATCACTTTTTCTCGTTGCATTAAAACAGCACCAAATCCTTTAAGGGATGCATCACAATACACAACAAAGTCTTTGCTTCCTTCGGGTAGTAATAATATTGGCGCCCTACACAATTTCAGCTTCAATGTTTGAAATGTCTCCTCTTTGTCGTCGCCCCACACATATGGCTTATTTTTCTGAGTGAGTTTAGTTAATGGTTTGGATATTAGAGAAAACTCCTTAATAAACCTTCGATAATAGCCTGCCAAACCCAAAAATTGTGGCACTTCCGTTGGTGTAGTCGGTGCAGCCTAATTTTTAATAGCTTCGATCTTCACATGATCAACATGAACTCCACTACTATCAATCACATGGCCAAGGAATTACACGAAATCAAGCGAAAAATCACATTTTGAAAACTTAGCGTACAACTGTTTACCATGTTCTTCTTTATTTTTGGAATAAATCAGAATGCCATCAATGAATACCATTACGAACTTATCATGATACGGCTTGCACACGCGATTCATAAAATCCATGAATACTGTAGGTGCATTAGTCAGTCCAAAAGGCATTACTTGAAACTCATAATGTCTATAACGAGTTCTAAACGCTGTAATTGGAATGTCTTCCTCGCGGATACGAAGTTGATGATAACCAGACCGTAAATCAATCTTCGAATAAACACTAGAACCTTGCAGCTGATCGAATAATTCATCAATCTTCGGTAATGGATATCGATTCTTGATCGTCAACTTGTTCAGTTCTTGGTAATCAATGCACATTCGGAATGATCCATCCTTCTTCTTCACGAACAAGACCGGAGCTCCCCACGGTGACGAGCTCGGTCGAATAAAACCTTTCTCCGACAACTCTTGCAGTTGCTTGGACAACTCCTTCATTTCAGATGGTGCTAAACGATATGGCGCACGCGCCACAGTGCAGCACCGGAATAAGATCGAAAATACGAATTCAACGTGCCTTGTGGTGTGAAAGTCCAGGTAATTCATCGGGAAATACCTCGGGAAAATCTCGGATAACAGGAACATCTTCTAATCGCTTCTCCTTCGATTCTTGTTCAGTTACTTGAGCTAAGAATAGCTCACAACCCTTCTCGATATACTTTTGAGCCTTAATGCAAGAAACGATCTTCAATCGGGAATTATTTCTATCGCCTTCGATAACCAACGTCTTACCCTTTAGTGGAATTTTAACCTTTTTCTTTCCACACAAAATAGCGGCATCATATCGCGATAACCAACAAATCCCAATAATGACATCAAAACTTCCTAGTTCTATTACCATTAAATCGATTGGAAAAGAACGGTTTAAAAGGTTAAGTGTACATCCTATTAATACATTATTGGTACTTAGTCTATTTCCATCGGCCACACATTCGACTCTCAGTAGCTAGTGTCTAACTCAACCGGTTTAATATAAATACGGGTACTAAAATTTGTAGACACAAAACTTTTATCGGCACCCGAATCAAATAAAGCAGTAGCATATCGGTTGTTGAGTAAGAACGTACCAGTAACGACTTTCGGATCTTGTTGAGCATCCATAGCTCCTAACTTGTAACAGGATCCACGATTATTTCAAACTTGGACCATTCTTTGTCATGTAGGGAAATCTTCTCTTTAAGTGACCCATTTCGTTGCATTGAAAACAAAGCACATATTTTCTTGTCGATCGTAAGGCACCTATAAGCAGCAGTCTTGTGCCCTAACTTACCACACTTACTGCACTTCCAACAATCCCCATTATGCTTATTGTTCTTGCATTTCGGACAAACATCATTGTCATTTGGTACAGCATTAGTCATGCGCTTCGCTTTAGCCCTTCTTTGGTTTTGTCGGACGGTTGTAGTTCGGTCGGTGTCACCTACGTCCACCACGAATCCTCCTTCACACTTTCTCTTTTTCACCTTAATGATCCTTATCTTTTTTATCGTGGATTATTTCTACCCATAAGCTGATAAGCCTTACGGACTGCGATGATCAATAAGTACGTTGGTTGCGACGAGAGGGTCAAATCACCATGTATGTTTCTTCGATAATCACGAATGGATTGCTCACCTTCACTGATTCAGGCTCCACCATTATAGGACAACAACAGGGCCCTAGTTCATTGGAATCGGGTTTGTATACCCATCAATATCAGTTCCCTTTTAATTTCAGTTATACAATTCTTGCTCCAGTATCTTTGCAACACACTTCGAGGAAAAAACTCCTCGGTCATCACTTTCTTTCTTAGCCCATGGAGTACCAATTTGCAAAAATTCAATACCCATGGAAGATAGTTATTTTCCATTCCACCTAGTCAACGCACGACCTTGGACGAGTGGGCGGTTGCAAAATTTCACCTTATCCTGTTTCACTACTTAACATTATTCGAAAACACAGATTCCAATTTCTCAAACACTGACATAATCCCACGGCAACTTCAGTGCCTTTAAAAGTGTGTGGGTTACACTTCATGAATGTCATGTAAGTACACCCACTAACTTTGGCCTCTACTGGTCTGGCACCACCAATTCCAGCACCATCGGCTTTAGCGCCACCGGCTCCAGCACCACCGGCTCCGGCACCACCGGCTCCAGCACCACCGGCTCCAGCACCACTGGCTCTGGCACCACCGGCTCCAGCACCACCGGCTCCGGCACCACCGGCTCCAGTACCACCAGCTCCAGCACCACCGGCTCCAGCACCACGAGCTCCACGATTCATATTTACCATAAATTCATTCATGGATGTGGTAACTTGATCTCTAATAATCTCGCGCATACGAGCCTTAGACATAGGTTTTGGCGGCATGATCCTGTTACAACACAAATCAAATCTATTGAGTATTTTATTCAATGATTGTATTAATCAAAAGAAGAAACAATTTTAGAAGAACAATAAAAGGAAACGGTAAACAAACACATACATAGAATTAGAACCAAAAGATAGTCATTTCATTAATCACCAATAAGTTACAAGTTGCATTGTCATACATTATATGTCACCTCTAATGCTATACAAATCAAAAGACTGTCCTACGAACTGACTCGCTGTTTAGTTATAGTGATTTACAAAAGATACTACAACATGTATAAACTAATATACTAAGAGTCACTAGGTGGTCCCGTGGATCAAAAGGTCCATTCATCCCTGGGTCCGACTTCTTTGATTCATTCCTCGGGGACATCCTCATTCTCCCTCATCAAGGGGGATTAGGAAACCGCTCCCATTAAGGAACCATTCTCCCAATAAAACCTCCTGTTCCAAACCAATGGACTCATGCAACCTCCTCTCTCGCACTGCTACAATCCATATGCGGAGTAATCACAACTGCATCTCCTTATCCTCCAACTTCTTCTTCAAAGTTGCATTTTCCCCACTCTCAAGAATCTTTACCTCTCAACCACTATTACTCAAAGTACTTCAAACATTACTAAGTATGATCAAGTGTCTTTTCTTTCCTTCTTCTACCTATCTTAATCTGCGAGTCCAAATGAGCATAGTCTCAATACGGTTGGTACCTACCTCAGCCTCAATAAGTCTAGCTCGAGTACGGGTAGCCTCCAAGTCACGCCTCAATGCCTAAGGTTCCAATCCACTAACATATGATGAGTCACGTGCAGCAGATGACTCTCCCACCTTATATATACCCCTCGGGAAATCATGGATAGCAAACGGCCTTTGGGTAGCAGTCCTAATAGTAGGCCCAGGTGTAATATCAGCCTCCTCGTCCTCTGACTCAAAATCAGATGACTCAGAATCAGACGATACAGAATCAGATGACTCTGCATTAGGTAGCTCAGCAATAGGTGGCTCGGAATCAGAAGGCTCGGTAGGTAGGGGCGGGGTTTGGTCACCATCCACCTCATAAGGAAAGATCAACTCTGCCTCATCATCAACCTTAATCTCGACATCCTCGTCTTCGATATCCTCATCATTAACATTCTCATTAATATCATCATCCTCCTCTAACCAACCATTTCATATTACCGGGGCTGTGGGTTAGGGATGTTGGCAAACTGATCCCATGACCCATTATTTGGTCCGGTTTCTTTTCGGGTTCTTCCTCAGGTTCTTCTCAGGTTCTTCTTCCCTCCCTATTATAATCTACTAATCCTCATCATAGGGATGTAACCTTTCGTTGGGAACCATTTCCACACCCCTATTAACTTCACTTATCAACCATTTAAACCAACTTTCCAATCATACAACTTCATAACTTTTATAAATTTAACACCCATCCCACACAATCTAACTACAATACACACTCTACAACTAAAACCACCAAAACACCACCACAAAACCACCAAAAAACCCAACACACACAAAACCACCACCACCTAATAATAATTATCTCTCTATAATACCCAAAAATCCAATAACCTACATAAAAAAAAACAAACCAACATCTCACAAACACCTCCTCCTAAATACCATTCTCCCCACCTACACCCCACACTATCCTCCATCATCACAACTCCTAACACCCCCTAAAAACACTCTACCTCCCCCTAATCTTAATCCCATCACCCCCCTCCCCATTAATCCCAACCCCCAATCATCTTCTAACTACTCAACAACACTTTCATTTTCCTACTACCATCCTCCTACCCATCTTCCTCCCCCCCCGCCCCCCACCCCCCCACCCCCCCCTCCTACTCACTTCCCCCCCACCATTTACATTTTAACTAAATCCCCCCCACCACCCCCCCTCCCTTAACACAATAAAATTAATTAACATTTCTTCATATCACAACCATCTCCATAAAAATATCTTCAAACTCCTCTCTCTTACTCTCAAACTTAATCATAATCTTCCACTAATAACAAACCAACATCTTATTCATTATCCCCCCCCCCCACCACCCTCTCCAACATCAACCTATCCACACAATCATCTCACCCACATCCTCTACAATCAAAAAACATACCATACATAAAATCTACAAATAAAATCTACCTCTTCCTCTTTCTTCACATTCCAAACGATACAGGTTTATCCTCTCGTTGTGGTGTGCTTAAATTTTTAATTTTTTTTTATTTATTTTACAAATACATCTCACCACAACTGCTCCCAGAGATCAACCCTATCCGACGGAACATTGTCCTCTATAATCAACACACCATCAAACCTCTTACGTTGTTAATATTCTACATAAAAAATAGACATTTACCTCGATTTGTGTGTCTGTGTCTAACAATCTCTGTGTCTTATGCACCACAATCTCGCCTACTGTAACGATTCAAAGAAATTTGTTTGGGATTGATCATTTTTGGTGGACTGGGTGTGTTGTCACAATTTTTTTGTTGTAATGGAGTGTGTCTGTGGTGTTGATCTCAACTTCTTCACCCCTACACTCTACTCCAACAATCTTATCTTACTACCCCCCTACAATTCTCCATACAAATCCACTCCTCAACCTCACTTATCTCCTTCCCTCCTCCCCAATTTAGAGTTATCTTTGATTCTCCTTATTACTTTTAAATAGAGCTTAATTTTGAATGTGTTGTGATTAGTCATATCCTCTCTCGCACCTATATCCAGTTAAACCCCCCCCCTCTTTCCCATACCCCTTACCCCCTCTCTCAAATTCTATTAATGTGTTCTCTTAGACGTGTATGTACACAATCAAAATATGTCTCGTATATTTGGTGTCCATGTTTTTCCTCCTAATGTGCTTTTGTGTGCCTTTATATGCCGTTTAAATTGTGTACTAGATAGATATACTATCGCACTCTCCACGACATTGTGTGTGTGTGTCACTGTCGACCTCTCTCTCTCACTCTCTCTCTCACTCTCTCTCTCACAGTTGTGTCCATGAGTTTAAAAAAGTGTGTTTTCTCATTAGCTGTGTGTGTGTGTGTTGTCATTATCACCACCTCCTATCAGTGTCATCTTCAGGTCGACGCTCCCAGTTGTGTATACTGTGTCAGTTGTCTTGGTTCCTGCTCTGGATCTGTATGTGGATCGTTAAGTCTTCTGTCATTTACACTATAGCTTCACTTGCGTTCAATCGAGTATGTGTGTGTGTGTGTGATTCTTCTATGCATATTTTGATGACCCTCTGCTATCTCTCTCGCTCACGCACTCTACTAAAATGTGTAAATTGAGTGTTACTCGATTGAAGTGTGTGTGTACATGCTGTGAATCATATCTTCAACTCACCACATTAGTAGATAATACCTGAGATATGTTATTCTTAGTGTGGTCAAGCATGTTGGACATACTCAGCTGCCTTAATACAATCAATCTCATTATACATACCATAAATACCATCCCAATACCCAACAATTTTCAACCATCAAATCCACACAAAAAAAAATTAACACCAACACATAATATAATATTCCAAACAAAACAATAAACAACACAAAATATACATAATCATACCACCCCACAATAAACACACCCACCTACATCAAATCAAATATAATAAACCTTACATCTCCCCCACATACACCTTCACTACATTCTCTCAACAACTTCACCCTAACCCCCCACCCATCCATCCAAACATTACCCCACATCCACTATTCTATATTATATTATCTTATTATATTTCTATAAAAAAATATTACATTCTCCCCCTCTCCCGCTCTCCTCCTTCTCTTATTATCATTCTCCTTATTATCTCTCCTATTATCATCTCCTATTATATTCTCTTATTATTCTTCTTTATATATTTCTCTTATTTACCCTCTAATTATCATTCCAATTATTATCCTCCTATCTTCCCCCTAACTATTATACAACCCATTCCCCAAAAAAACCATCACTATACCCCCCCCCCCAAAACCCCTTCCCATCCTTATCTATTTCAACATACTATAGAGAGAGAGAGAGTGATATCACAGTAGCATATGCTAGCTCTCATAGATGTGTCGATCCAATACTCTGCGCACACAGCGCTTAACTCGTATTCAAACTATGTTAGACCTATTCTTTATACACGCATCGCTGTTGTATTGTTATGTGTGTAGATCATTATTCCATCCTCCCTAACATTTACAATCCACAATCCCCTATGACACCCATTTCTCCCTACCTCCCAGTGAGTCATTCTATGATCACTCTCACTCTCTCCTCTCTACCTCCTCAACTTCGAGTAAGACATGCCCAACTCATTGTCACTCATCCACTCACTTGTTTTGTAAGAGATCGTCTACAAGTGATCTCGTCAGCGCCAATAGTCTTCATCAGTTCATGTTTGTTACTTTTTTGTTTGAGAGCGTGTATGTTTTAATATTCCTCTCTCTCTGGTTTGCACCGCCGCTATGTCAAATGATCCTATTATTAAGACCCACTAATATTCTCTCTGCTCGTGTTCTCTCTCACCTCCCTGATACTCCGTATTGACGCCATCGTACGGTCTCAGAACTATTTTTCAATGTGTGCTCCTCCCCTAGACCTGTGTAGTGATAGAGAGTTCCCACAGTACTCATAGACTGCTATCTAAGAGATTTGATTTCACATTGAAGACGTGTGTGTGTGTTGTGTACACACTAACATTCTAGTAGTGATTTCCAACCCCTACACACCCCGGTCTACAGTAATATTGTGACAAACCATGTGCTTATCACCAGATTCCGTTTAAGATCCTGTTCATCGGTTTTGACGAGCATTTTATTACTATTAGTGTGTCCGTGTGTGTGTCACCATGATAGATTGTCTGATTATATAACTTTGTGTAGAGACATACTGTGTGTACTACCCACCATCACTTCCTGTATCACCTCATAAATCTCAGCAAGCCGCTGACGTCCCTGTCAGCTCAGTAATGACACTGAATATTAGATACCTTTTGTTATGGTTGTGTATGTCTTAAAGTATTTTATGCATATTGAGTGTGTGTGTTACCTCTTCCCCATCCATATCAACATTTCTACTTCTACTTAGATATATGTACTGATACATTTCTCTCTCTCTCTACCGCATCTCCCCCCCTCCCCTGAGAGATATAACCATAGATGATCAACTAATCCGTTAATTAGGATTCTAAATGATATCGTTTTCGGTCAGCATGTTTTGTATCTGTGTTTGAGTAGTCGCACACACTCTGAGAGTGCTCGCTATTGTATGCTTCGCATCATTGTGTGGAAAGATTCCTCGATGCGCCACTCTCATAGAACTCACATTCACTCGCTCCATACACTCACCTCCCTCTCTCTCTCTACATAGTATGATCATATCCCCAACCCTCCCCTGTCACATAGTGTGTGACTCTCTATCTTCTGTCAACATAGTGTATCATCGATCTCTGTCTCAACCACTCATACCTTGTGTGAAAACCTCTCAAACAAATATAACACTACATCAGCTAATTTTTTTAAGTGTCACACCTCTCTCACCACTCATCCATATACTGTGTGTGTGTGTGCTATATAGAGAGAGATCATGTTTCACACTACCCTAGCTAATATTGTATGTGCTCCCTCTCCACCTACTCTACACTACTCACTATCGATCACATACATAATTTTTTATTTTATTTTTATTATATTTTTTGTTATTTAAACATAAGCCTAAATCAAACCCCAGTGCCATGTGGTGTACTTCTCTATCACAACACACTCCATTTCCTGTGTGTTCACACAGTGATGTGTACTTCATTCAATTAAAATGTATAGATATAACATTCATAATTCGAGACCACAAACAGTAGAGATGCTTATCGTACTTAATGCTTCACTCTGATCACGCTTGTCTATACCTAGAGATAATATACTCACACCTTCACAGTGCTCCCACTCCCAACAAGCAATCTCGCTCAATAAATTGAATTTATGTGTTAAAGATATACCTATCAGATATATCTCTCACACCATCTGTCTTAACTCTCATCTCTCTCTCTCTCACTCACACATAATACACACTCACACACACACTCCACCCTACTCTATACCCATCACTCGTACTCATATATGTTATTAGATTACTAGTGTGTGTGTGTGTGTAAAAGGGACTATATATACAGATGATCAAGTCCATAGCTCTCCCCTCAAGACTGTTCCCTAAATAGAGATACATCACATCAACATAGAGCTAGTTATGTTCCGCAGCTGAATATCTACTCACTGTATATTAGAATGCGTCTTTCTACATCACATAGAGAGAGATTGTCTCTCTGCTCTTCGCTCAGACTGTGCCATAACCAGAAATTACCTCCTATCCTCTAATAATTCCTTTAAAACAACTACATCTCACTACCCCATTTTTCACCAAAAAACCCCAATTTTGGATTTTTTTATCAATAATATCACCCCTCCCTCATTCATTAATCCATATCCATCAACCCTACCCCACCCACCCCCTAACGCTTTGAGGACTCGTTAGCTGCGTGTGTCTTAATTACTGCAGAAAGTATCCCATGTGATTGAGAAGATAATGACTGTGTGTTAATAAAGAGAGAATGTATACAGTCTATTCTTTTGACTATAACTCATAAAGTGTCTAAACATGATTTATTTGTAAGTCGTCTATCAATCGTTGTTTCATTGAGAGTCTCAGTTGATATAGTTTTTAGAGAAGCTTAGATTTGCTCCTCAATCACTCTCACTTTGACATAGCGCACAATACTGTGTAACTGTGCATACTATTGTCTGGTAAATATGTAGATTCGTTGTGTTTGTAGCCCCTCTCTCCCCCATATGTCCCTCTCAAATAGATCCTACGCTCATCTATATTGCAAGAGTAGTGTGAAACCTTACAAAAAATACCTCACATCAATCTACAAACATTCAATCATGTGTCTACACCTCTCTATCACACTCTACAAAAGTGTGTGACACTGTGTGTATCAGATAAAGATATAATTTTAACGCGTCTCTTTATCACCAAATCGATATTCAGATTTAGAGATATTAATATGACATTGTGTGAGCCTCGATCGTCAGCTACCCCCAAATCTCACAAATCCAAATCACCTGACACCTCTCCCTCTCATGTACCTTCCTGAATACGATCGCACCAGAGAGAGTATCAGTGTGTGTATGAATTCATGATCGTTAATTGTTCACGAGACGTATCTATTTTATTTTGTTTTATATAGCACACGCATTAAGGTGTTCTAAGTATTCGGTTTATGTGGTTTGTGTTTTGAGATGCGCGTAGGTTGTGATTGTAGAATGTGTTCTCAGTAGCTAGCGCTCGGATGTCAGCGATTCTTTGTGCTGTGTCTCAGCGCTTCTCTGTTTCGCGGCCGACAGACAGGCTTCGGAGTTCAAGATACTTCTTCGCGGCGCTTGCATGTTTGGCAGCCGGGACTTTGGTCGCTTCACATACTTTTTTGCGACTCGCGTCTAGTGCGTCCCTGAGTGAGCGAGTAGGATAGATGTATTGCGTGCGAGCGCTGTGGGCGTTGCAGATGAGAGTTAGAGATAGATAGAGCATGACTCTCACTCGTCCTGTGTGTGTGTGTCGCTTGATATAGAGAGAACAAATTGTGTGTGGCAGCGCGTGGTCAACCCGATGTCCCTCGCGTCCTGATCGTCCGAGAGCGACCAATGCCTACTTTTTGAGGTTGGTTCGCTCATCCTGACCTGATCGAGATAGAGATAGAGAGACCACCTTTCTCACTCTAATTTAGAGAGTTCGGCAGGCGGGCGCTTCTGCACTTTTCCTGTGTGTGTGTCACCAGTGGTCAGTGGTTGAAGGAGAAGAGTGTGGGGAGAAGTGCTGAGGGTCGCGTGTTGAGGTGAGGTGTTAGTGTGGTCGTGGACTGTTTGTGGGTAGAAGTGTGTCTATTATCGTTATCAGATTAGGATAAGGCTTGTTTGGGTGTGGGTGGTGAGAGAGGGTTGTGAGGTGTGTTTTGTGGTTGTTTAACTTGGCATAGAGGTTCTTGGGTGGAGGTTAAAATTAGTGTGTGTCCACCTGCTACCTCCTGCGCCATGGTTTGAGCGTGGTTCTTTGCTTTCGATTATGGAGACATTATTTGTACGGACCACTAAATGTACGGTATAGAACGCGATCCTGTGTGTGTGTCGCTGTGTGTGTGTGTGTGTGTGTGTGTATCCTCGAGTGTGAGGCAGCGCGTAGAGATGCGCGCTCTTACGTGTGTGAAGTGATTAAGAGAGGGGAGTTATTCGTGTCGCTCGACTCCCACTCGTCATCTCGCGACGCACTGTTGGCGCTCGAGCGCACGCGACGTGTTGAAGCGAGAAGGTGTGTGTGTGTGTGTGTGTGAGTTCAGTGTGCGACTTTCGTGGTGTGTGTGTGTGTGTGTGTGTTGTCAATTTAAGTGGATAGTAAGGCACAGTGTGACGTGATGTTGGTGAGATGGAAATAACTATGGTGCCTAAGGAGTTGTAGAGAAGGTGAGCATTTGAAGTTAGAACCGATGTCTCGAAATGCTCTCTGAAGGGACGAGTATGGTTACGTTATTTGGAGGGATGAGAGCCTAATCAAATTTTTGGAATCTCCTAAATCCAAAATTTTCCATTCATCATGGATCGGATAAAATGTACCATGATTTGAGAAGGTATCTGGTGGTCCGAAATATGAAAGCTGATTGGCGACTTATGTCAGTAAGTGCTTGACATGTGCTAAAGTCAAGGCTGAACACCAAAAGCCGCCAGGATTACTTCAGCAGCCAAATTCCTGTTTGGAAATGGGAGAGAATTACAATGGATTTCATTACAAAGCTTCCAAGAACACCATCTGGATATGATTCAATTGGGTCATATTGACCGATTAAACTAAATCTGCTCACTTTATTCTGATGAATGAGAAGTATAAAACAGAGAAGCTCACTCGATTGTATTTGAAGGAGATTGTTTGTAGGCACGGGGTACCTGTGTCAATTATTTCAGACAGAGACCCTCGTTTCGCGTCAAGGTTTTGGAGATCTCTTCAAAAATCTTTGGGACATTTTAGAATATGGCACTGTTACCATCCTGAACTAATGGATTTAGAGTGAAAGGACGATACAGACATTGGAAGGACATATTAGCGTGCTTGCATGATGGACTTTGGTAGTGTGGGACAAGCATTTTACCTTTGGCTGAATTCTCATACAATAATAGTTATCACGCTAGTATTAAAGCCGCACCTTTTGAAGCTCTATACGGAAGGAAATGTAGATCGCCTGTATGTTGGAGTGAGGTTGGAGATGCCCAACTCACGGGACCAGAAATGATTCGCGAAACGACAGAGATGATTGTGCAAATCAAGAACCGATTATTAGCTGCTCGTAGTAGACAGAAAAGTTATGCGGATGTGAGACGTAAACCTTTGGAGTTCGAAGTGGGTGACAAAGTTATGCTGAAAGTATCACCGTGGAAAGGTGTTGTTCGATTTGGAAAACGTGGGAAATTAAGTCCCCGTTATATTGGACCATTCAAGATTTTATCAAGAGTAGGTCCGGTGGCATATAAACTGGAATTACCCCGAGAGCTTCAAGGAATACACAATACATTCCATGTTTCTAACTTGAAGAAATGTCTATCGGACGAAGATCTAGTTATTCCTTTGGATGAAATAAGGATCGACGAGAAATTACATTTCATTGAAGAACCAATTGAAATTGTGGATAAAGAGGAGAAACAACTCAAGCAAAGTCGAATCCCGATAGTTAAAGTTCGATGGAACTCAAAGCGTGGACCGAAATACACTTTGACTTTAACAAGAAAAGGGCAAGAAAATGAATCGATCTTCGAGGACGAAGATCCCTTTTTAGGAAGGAAGGCTGTGACAATCCGTCAATTTCAGGTCGTTATTTTATTCTCGAGTATTAATTATAATTTTCATTTTTATGTTGAAATATGAACTCACGACTAAACGGGAAGAAATTAGGGCTTACAATTGTAATTTACGCGACGTTTACAAAGAATCGGCGAATCCTACGTTAAGCATCGACGTTTATATTTTCAAAATGCCGTAGAAATATTTTTATTTCATTCGTTTTTATTTTTCGTATTGCGTGCATTTTCTTTTCGTACCTTACGTAAAATTATTAAGAACAATGTTTATAATTATTGTTCATCTAGTACCGTACGTAAATTAAAATTTTCAGAAAAGTATCACGATTTTCGTAGAACTATTTTTAACTTGTTCGTTTTTACTTCGTGGTTTCGCCTTAACTCTCGTTTTATTTTACGTTTATACCCGTTAGCCTCAAAACTACCTACCTATCTTAAAAATTATACACTAAACATCAAAGTTTATAAAAATTTAAACTCAAAATTTACTACCACCACCTCAATTGAGGCGTGGCACAAAGAGGAGCAAGGACTAGGACAAGTGTCCTAGTCATTTGCATGTGAGATTTTTACAAAAACCAACTAGTGCTCCTATTTTTCTCATAGTTCATCAAGATTATACACACACTCTCTTGTCCCTCTCTCCCTTGCCGTCCACCACCACCACATTAACACCATTTTCATCAAAAATTTTACTAATCAAATAATAACCACACATGCTATAATGAATCCCATATAAAATAAAGGTGTTTTGAAGTGTTTTATGAGGGTTTTTGAAGAAAAGATTTTTATACATTTTTTGGGGCTGAAATAATTCAAGTTTTCATCAACATATTAGGGTAAAATTTATATGGTGATAAAAAATTATAAGGGTGAAGACCAAGTTTGAAGTTGAAGTTTCATCCATTTTCCTTGATCATTTGATCATCCTCACTATTTTTCTTGTGGTAAAAGTCTATAAATTTTATTACCTTTCTATTCTTGTATTATTTTCATTCCAAATGTATATGAAATGTATTGTATTTGATGATCAATAAATTAAAAAGTTGCATGCATGTGTTGTTCCGGGTGAAAATGACTAAATCAAACACTAAAAACTTGCTAGAAATTCATTAGAAATTTAGTGCTTTTGTAAAACAGTAAGTTTTGGATTTTACGTAAGATTAGAAACTTGATTTGATTTACCGAGCGTTGTAGAGATTGAATGATGATAATGTGGCTAATTGGATACTCAATGGAAAGTGAAAATTGACCAAGTTATGACCATTTTACCAAAAGTAATCAAATCTGACCTTGCTGGACAGAACGTATAAAAAGTCATGATTTCGTACTGAGTTGGTTAAAAACCTATAACTATGAGACCTAGATAAAATCATGTAGGATCTTGGTACAATTGGATGATCTACCAATTCATTATGGTTTGAAAATTTATCAAAATTGTGAAGTGAATTTTCAGAAGCCAAAAATGCCACTTGACCTTTGTATTAATGAAGTGACCTTAATTATATATTACTTAAAAAAATAAGTATAAAAATGACTTATAATTTATAATGTACATTTAAAAATGAAACTAGGAATATAAATTTTATAAGTATATCATTTATGGTTTGAAAGATACAACTATTTTTGTAAGCATAAACATATAATTTTTTTTTACGTCTATATCAATACTAAAATTTGTAAAGCGTTTTTGCGACTAAAACCCGAGGTGGTAGGACCCACTTTTAGGAATTTTTGTATGATGAACCTACTGATAATAAACTTAACCCGACATCGAAAACCCGAAAAATTTATATAAGATATACACATAAACTTAAAATAAGCCATAAGACTTAAATGGGCCACTAGGCCCAAATACACTAATTATATTTATAAGACCTATTGGGCTTAGCATTGGGCCCAACCCACTTGGGCCTAATGTTTGGACTAAGGCCTGGTCATGGACTATTAAAATGGGCCAAATTACTTAATGGGCTTATAATTGGGCCCATTGGGCTTTTTGGACCAATTGGGTTAAAACTAATGAATTTAAAATTAATAAAACTAGTAAGATTGTTATACATTTAAATTTACTAGAAAACTTAAGTGTGATTTAACTTACCCCAATTTTACTTCATCATCATCAATATACTATACATACTCGTCTATTTTGGAGTTATTATAATTTTTACCAATGAAAACTATGAGCCATACATTTATTGTATTGTCACTTCAGTATAGGTTCCGGGTGATTACGTGCCGACGTCCAAGTTCGTCTATCGCCGTTACTTTCTTCCGATACTATCAAGTGAGTTCATAGCCTCGCATTTTTACACTTTAATTGTTTTAGAAACCCGCGAGGGAGATAACATGCTTGTTTTTAAAATAGAACACAAGGGACCCGAATGTATGCTAATAGCCTTGATTATTATAAGTTAGCTTAACTCGCTAGATAAAAGACCCGCGGAAATCATGAATTGTTAATTGCCGGGAAAAAGGCATACGCTTATACATGAAATAGTACTATTTGGAGGCTACCACCTCCGATCCGTGACGACTAGCTATCGTCTTGTGTCGGGAAAAATGACACAACGGATGCATTGTATAGAGAATAAGATACACTTATAGCGAGGGTGTATAGTGGGCATTATATTGAATATATGGTAAGGTTCGATGTCATGAGGCTTATAATAATCCCCCGATATAACTTTGTATGGCCACATCGTTGTATCCAGATGAATATTGAAAAATGATACTTGTGTTCGGAAAATATTTTTTATTGTTTATATATATAAACTCTTATGCGATCTCACTCAACATTATTGTTGATTTTAGCATGTTTTATCTCAGGTCTTTGAAGCGCGCTACGGCGGCGATTGTGTGTGTGTGTATGAAGGCCGATAAAATAATTATTCATTTGAAATGTCGTTGATGAAACGTCTGTTTTGATGTTGTTAAACTTATTGGGACCGTGATGTAAACTTTATTTTATTCAAATGAATGGAATTTTCTTAAAACGCCTCTTTTTGAGTCATTTTCTATGATTTGAGTTATTGTGCTATGATGTAACACCATTGGACCCTTCCGCTGACCGAGCTAAATTGAGGGTGTTACACACCTCACACTAGAATGATAACTATTGTTATACGAAAACTCAACTAATGGAAGATGAACATCCCAACTTCCCTCGAAGTCTAGGACGCACGCTCTAAGCATGTCTTCCAAAGTCTGAATAGTACGCTCACTCTGACCATCGGTCTGAGGGTGGTAAGCCGTACTCATGTCTAACCGGGTTCCTAATGCCTCTTGCATTGACTGCCAAAACCTCGACGTGAACCGACTATCACGATCAGATATGATCGAGATCGGCACACCATGCCTAGCAACAATCTCATTCAAGTATAGCCTAGCTAACCTCTCCATCTTATAATCCTCACGCATAGGTAGAAAATGAGCAGACTTAGTCAATCGGTCCACAATGACCCAGATTGTATCATGCCCACTACTAGTCCTAGGCAACTTAGTCACAAAATCCATAGCTATTCCTTCCCATTTCCATTCGGGAATCTCAGGTTGCTGCAGCAAGCCAGATGGCCTCTGATGCTCAGCCTTAACCTTTAAACAAGTCAAACACTTACTCACATACACAGCTATGTCCTTCTTCATACCCGGCCACCAATACCTATCTCTAAGGTCATAATACATCTTATCAGCTCCTGGGTGTACAGAGTACTTCGACTTATGGGCTTCGTCCATTATCAGGGTTCTCACATCACCCTTCAAAGGTACCCATATTCGATCCAGGTAATACAACGCTCCATCATTCCTAAGCTCAATCATCTCATCTATTCCTCTCTGCAATCCTGCAGACTCATCAGACGCCTCCTTCTGAGCCGCTAGTATCCTATCCTTAATACTTGACTGAAGGGTCATGTTCATCGCTCTAACTCTCTTAGGTTTCACCCGCTCTTTCCTACTTAGTGCATCAGCTACTACATTTGCCTTACCAGGGTGGTAACGGATTTCACAGTCATAATCACTAAACAGCTCTATCCAGCGACGCTGTCGCATATTCAACTCTTTCTGACTAAAGATATGCTGGAGACTCTTATGATCCGTATATATGACACTCTTTGTCCCATACAAATAATGTCTCCAAATCTTAAGTGCAAACACAACCGCACCCAGTTCCAAATCATGGGTGGTGTAATTCTTCTCATGAATTTTCAACTGCCTAGATGCGTAAGCTATCACCTTACCTCTTTGCATCAACACACAACCTAATCCTAGGCCAGACGCATCACAATACACCACAAAATCCTCTGGTCCATCAGGGAGAGCTAGAACAGGAGCATTACACAACTTATCCTTCAAAGTTTGAAACGCATTCTCCTGCTCCTCACCCCAATCAAAGGTCTTACTTTTCTGAGTCAAGACAGTAAGTGGCTTAGCTATCTTAGAAAAATCCTCAATGAACCTACGGTAATATCCAGCCAATCCTAAGAATGAACGAACCTCAGATGGAGTTCTAGGGGCTTTCTAATTCTTAACAGCCTCAATCTTACTAGGGTCGACATGAATTCCATCACCATTAATCACATGCCCAAGAAACTATACCTCTTGCAACCAGAATTCACACTTAGAAAACTTTGCATACAATCTCTCCTTCTTGAGCAGTTCTAATACTAATCCTAAATGCCCTTCATGCTCCTCTCGAATCTTAGAGTAAATCAAGATGTCATCAATGAACACTATCACAAACTTGTCTAGATACGGCCTACACACTCGGTTCATCAGATCCATAAATACCGCTGGTGCGTTAGTCAAACCAAAGGGCATTACTGTGAACTCGAAATGTCCATAACGAGTCCTAAACGCGGTCTTTGGAATGTCGTCCTCATGCACTCTCAGCTGATGGTATCCGGACCTAAGGTCTATCTTAGAGAAGTACTGCGATCCTTGAAGTTGGTCAAATAGGTCGTCTATCCTAGGGAGTGGATAACGGTTCTTAATGGTCAACTTATTCAGTTCTCTATAGTCAATACACATCCTAAAGGATCCATCCTTTTTCTTAACGAACAATACCGGTGCTCCCCAAGGCGATGAGCTTGGTCGAATGAAACCTTTGTCCTGGAGTTCCTTGAGTTGTCCCGACAACTCCTCCAATTCAGAAGGTGCCAAACGATAGGGAGACTTTGCAACCGGCGTTGCTCCAGGGATTAACTCAATCCGAAATTCGATTTCCCAAACCGGCGACAATCTAGATAGATCATCCGGAAATACCTCAGGAAAATCTCTCACTACCACTATCTCTTCTTGTTTCTTCTCTTTAACCTTAGCACTCATCAATTGCCTCATCTTTTCTTTGGGTTTCTCTCCTAATACTCTAAGCACCTTGTCAATCTAAATAGTGGTATCTTACTTACCTTTCTCTGACAATTATCTCAGCCTTATGGTCAGAATACAATCTATTTCTATGATCTCATCAAAACTCCACTTCTTTTATCAAAGGGTATCAAGTAATTTTTTTTAAACGTCCAAACATTGACCTTCTATTTCTAGTTTGCACCCCCTAATAACTTTATCAATCTCTACTAGTTGTCCGCTAGCAATCTCAATCTCATAAACTGAACTAAATCATGGGCTGTATCGTCTAACAAAAGGTTATAAAAGTTGTGGAAACAAAGCTATAGTCTGGCACCACGAGTCTCAAATAAGGTAGTGGCATAGTGGTTGTTTAGAGTAAACGTACCCGTCACGATGTTTGGGTCCTGGCGAGCTTCCTCTGCTCCCAACATGAATGCCCTACCCCTAGCTTGGTTCCTTTGGTTTCCACGACCCTGACCCCCATTAACAGCCACAACTTGGTTCTGTTGGTTTCCCCTAGCCTCTGAGCCTGATTTATCCTAGGACAAGCTGACTTGATATGATCGGTACTACCACACTCGAAACAGGTCCTAGCAACTGGGTTTCTAGCATTGATGGGATTCACATTCCTAGGCACCACTCTACAATCCCTAGCAAAATGTCCTGGGCGGTTACAGTTGAAACAACTACGACAAGGTGTCTCAGGTGAATGATGATAGCCACAGGCGGTACACTTGGGTGCCGTACCCGTGTAACCTCCCCTAACAGGGTTTGCGGTTGTAGCAAAAGCATTTCCCGTTCTAGTCCTCTTGTTATCCTCCCTTCCATTCCTATCCTTACTAGGTTCTCCCACATTTCCTCTCTTCTCAGGGTTCTTTTTGATTGACCCATTCCTAAGGGCTTCATCAGTCAATGTGCCAGCTAACTGCACAGCCTTTTGGATGGTCTTTGGCTCCATTGCTGCCACCATTCCTTGAATTTGTAGAGCAAGGCCATACACATACCTTTCAATCTTCTTACCTTCCGGGGTTACTAAGTGAGGAACTAACCTAGCCAACTCATGAAACCTATCAGTATACGCAGCATGGCTAGCCCCGACCATGGCGTGATTCCACAACTCAGTTTCCAGCTTTTGCATCTCATTACTCGGGTAAAATTCTTCCCTAGTCAAAGTCTTAAAGTCTTCCCATGACATACCTATAGCGGCCTCTCGACCCCGTGTACGAATCTCAGAATTCCACCACGTGAGAGCCTTACCAACAAATGAACCAGCAGTGTACTTCACTCTCTGACTATCCCTACACCCACTCATATCATGAACTGACTCCATCTTCTCAATCCAACGGGTATACACTATAGCACCTCCCTTACCATCATACTCCTTTGGGTTACAAGCTAAGAATTCCTTATAGGTACAACCCCTACTAACATCACCTCGGATGTTGTCATTGACGGCTCGCCGTTCTGATCACACAGGGTGTTTGGAGCGCGCGCGATCTTCACCTTGAATCACCTATAGACAACTTTGAGTGTCGTTATTCCCCACCAATTTTCCCCACTTTGTAGTGGTGGATAGCTAAAATATAGCCCCTGCTGTCGCATGATGTGGAGAAGTTCGCGTAGAGAGGTTCATTGAAGGCTTACGGGGCGTGTGGAGGAGCAGACACGTACCTATGATGAGAGAGAGGTCCTGTGTAACCTACGAGACGGTTATGAGGGTTGACTGAATCCCTCGCACCGCCTGAGTAGATAGAGATTAGAGTGTACAGTGCTATCATTTCGTGTCCGCGGTGTGTGTTATCCAGCCTTCAGAGAGACTCTACGGGATGTGCTTCTCTAGTGCTGCGCTTTGGTGTGCGTTGCTGCGTGTCGGTTTGGATGCGGGCAGCATGTGCGTGGCGCGACGCGCGTCTCGTGTTGCTCTGAGGGATTGAGATGTGAGACGCGAGTGGTTGGCGGTTGGGTGCCGGATTGTGGCGGCACTTGGTTGGGGGCTAATGGGAGTCAGAGCGGTGTTTGAGGGCGCGGTCTAGAAGGGGCGCTCCGTTGTGGGTGGAATCGGGTCCCGCTACCGGGTACCTTCTTTCCTCCGTGATATCGCAGTGTGGGCGGTTGTGGATAGAATAGTGGTGCTGACAGCAGGTGGGTGGACGGAGTCATCCTGGACCAGCACAACTCCCCTCCCCCCCCCCCCCCTCCCTCTTCTCCGCACCCCCCCCCCCCCCCCCTGCCCCCCCCAACCCCCCACTCTCGCGAGCACAGAGATTGTGGTGTCCGTGAGGCACAAGAGACTGTATTTAATATTAAGACGAGGTGGAAGGACTGCAGAGTAAATTCTTTATAAATTTTACTCGAGCTAACTTGGGCTCTCGCTCGAATTAGGTCCTAAAGAGGTGTATGTGACGCGGCCAAGGAATCAAATTAACACGTATTTTGTGTCATCGTCACCAGCTATACTTGTTGTAATGAGATAGCCAACTAACCAAATACTATATCACTAACACCTACGCGTCCTAAAGGTGTTGTCATACATAGATTTGCTCACATCACGCCAGAATGCTACCCTATACTAAATAATGAACCCCCGTGACCGCTCGCTAATTCGGTGTCATAATTGCACACGTTGGCCACACATATTTATACCCGTTTCCTTTCCCAGTTGCTACCTTCGTCACTTAGGCCCTACACACATATCAATGCATTCTTAACTAACTACTATATTCGTGACTATAACCACTAACGCTCATATCAGCGGCAAACACCGAGCACCCATAGGTGTGTGACGACTCTCGTCATATGGAGGTTACTAGGTTATAGTTTAGACCAAACCACCTAGTTCTCTATACTTGGCTATGTTTAACCATTTCTGTCACAACTCTCGTCATAGGCCGGAAACAGGTAAGTGCAACGAAATATGATTCAATCACAATACTCTCAGATACTAAAAAAGAATCTAAAATGCATAAATAAATAGTTCTTTGATGACATCAAACCTTCATGAAAACCTTGAGTGATGTCCCAGAATTAAAATCAAACAGCAACACTTCGTCGCCTAAGTATTACAAAACTTATAGCCCAACGTAGGTGGTCCATGTACTTCTCTATCTCGAGCACTCAAGAAAATCAACAAAGCGTTACATCAAATTTGCAAGACTTGTTCACAACAAGATTGCTACGGGATTTCTCTAAGTTTGCTACAAGCACCATTAACTCTTTTCGATATTAACATCACCTAAAAATGATACTCAAAAACGTCAACAATAATGTTGGTGAGCTCGTAGGTTTTGACTCAAAACCCAGTCGTTGTGCCAATATTTTCAATCAGTTGGACAATTGTGCTATATGACAGTGAATATATGCAAAAAAAACCTCTTATGATCTTGAGCTCCCGCTTAATCTTGTACCAGACCTGAGCTTCCTGCTAGTTGATCACCAGCGCGTACCAATGCTCTTAGGGTCGTAACCCCGATGACATACCACAACCTAATGCCTACCAGCTGGAGCTAATTAGGGTTAAAGAAACCCCACAGAAAGATAACAAGGCATAGCAATACCATTGCATATCGCATTCTCACATAGCAGTCATAAGCACAAAGCATTTCACAAAAATGAAATTCTCACATTTTGCATATAGTTCAAAAAAAAAAAAATACCACACCTAATGCCTACTAGCGTGGAGCTAATTAGGGTAATGAACCCACAAGAAAGAAATCACACAGCATAGCATACCAATGCATATCATTCACATAGAGTCATAGCACAAAGATTTCCCAAAATGACATCACATTTTCGCAAAAGTTCAAAAAACTAGTTCAAAACACATTCGAGTATCATTTTTCCCCAAAGGAAAAAACAGTAAAAAGTGGGGCTACAAGAACTCACCTTAAGCAACAGTCTCCAATAGTAAACTCAAATCACAAGCAATGCAACGACGTCCGCACACGACCTAGTCCAGTTAATGTCCCATTTTAAATCATTCATTTCCAAATAGTTTTTCCCGGTTTCGATGCATAGAGGTTAGATGCGTTGTACGATTATCTTAAACGTTTTAGTGGTGTGATGGTTGACGACATGACTCCACAATACCATATCAAACCCATATCTGAGTACAATATACTTATACTTATACTATTTAGCAAAATAGATAAGTAATATAAGTAAATATTTATAATAAATAATTATAAATATACTTTGATAAGTCCATTCGGTACACTTAGTTACCATAAATATATCGTTTATACTATACGAAATAGAACGTTTATGTTTACTAAACATTTTGGAAAAGTTTTGAGAAAAATTATATTTTTGTATTTAGTGACTTAATAAATTAATGAATTAATATTTTATTTTTATAATAAAATTTGTGTCTTAAGTAAAAATTCGATGTATTGACTTTTTACAAATTTTCGGCTTGACCCGTACGTTATATGACGTTATCCAGGTTATCAAACCTTATTTTCATAACAATTTTAACATTTTGACTCTTACGAATCAAATCGAAAAAAAAATAACATTTTCGCCCGTTTACCAATTACTTTCTAAAAAAACTTCTATTATAATTATACAAGTACGTTTCATACTTCTCAAAAAAGCTCTTCAAAATTCCCAAAATAACTAGATAATGCTTTTGGGGCTTTAGGCCCAATAAGGGTTAATTAGACTTTTTATCGTATCCAAAATACGTTCTTAAGCCAAAACTAAGGCCCAATTAGTGTATGCTCAAACCAATTAAGTAAATAAGTATCCATACCTTAATTAAGCATCAATTAAGCCTCGACTTCTTGGATTGCTTATTGAGGCCGTGAGCCATATGTTCATAGTATGTATTAACTAAGCATAAAAAGAAGGCTAATAAACTAACGTATAGCCATTGGTTATCACCATAAGCTTCTAATATAAGTCCCACCAAAATATGGCATACTAGGATAATAACCAAAATCCTTCTGTAATTCCTATGGATGGTGTGAGTATAAGCTCAAAATAAGCTATTCGAACACCATCAATAAGCCAAAATAAGCTATTTACAAAATAAGCTACATAGCAAAATATATGTTTTTCAACAATCTCGACAACACTATCAAAACCAAACCCAAACCCCACTTTTTCCTTCCTTTTATTTTCGAACATACGTTACCCTTTTTAATCTTTTTAAAACTTTTTGCTTACGAATTTTTAACGATCGGGCCCGTACAACTAACATCTGTGCATCCTAGCAACCCAAAAATTACACGTAAATTAAATTGTCAATATAACCGGACATTACATAAATGGTTCTTCAAAATAAATTGTTCTACGCGAACGGACCTGCACAACGAAAATTTCCCTATCACCCTCATCCACCACCCATCACTATCACATCAACTAACCCCCCACCAAGCCCACACCCCCCATTCACCAACCCCCACCACGACACCCCAATGCAGCCCATATCCACCCAGCCCATAACCTCCCACACACAACCCACTCCTCCAACATCCCCCTCAACCCACCACCCACTCCCACCACACCCCCCAACCTCCCTCACACAGACCCACCACACCACCCCACAACACCCCAACACCACCACCTAACTCTAACACAAACCACCCCCCCCACCCCACTCCAATTCCACCCTCACCACCCACCCAGTCCCATCGTTGTTTATTGACTACCTTGGACACATAGTATCAACCCCAAAAGTATCAAAAATCTTCCACGTTTTTGATCAAAATTTTGAAAATAAAACTTGTATGTGTGTGTTTGAGTTCGGACGAACCAAAGAGAGAAGAGAAAAGAGTGTGTGAATTTTTTTTGAAAGAATGAGAGCATGAAATGCGAGTTTAGGAACCAAACAAATGTATATAGTACTAAGGATGGTCCATGTTTGCTAAAATAAAGCCACCTTGTCTCCTACAAGGTTCAAAACAGGTTACAAGGAACCTAGTAGGGGGGGTGGGGGTTTTGGGGGCGGGCTTTGGGTCTTCGTTTTTGTGTCCAGGATCACACTATATATGTAAATACTCATTAAACTTGGCTCGGTGTGGTGGTCGCGGTTTCTCTGGCCGGACGTTAAAATATTTCCCGAAGTTACTTAGCATTTTTATTCATTTTAAAAATGTTTTTTCAATAACTCGAAGTATTTACTTGACATATTTTCATATTAGACCTCCCAAAAACTCATTTGGACATTAACGGACGTGTCGGGACTCTTTTTTTGACATTTCTCAAAAATTCACGGGTCAACCACCCAGAACTTACATAGCATAATAGTATTCTCCAATAAGGCTTATTATACTCAACAAACAATAAAATGATTCATATCTCATAAATTCGTCACTGCCAGCACGGTTAAGATTCTGATAACTGATAAACGTCAATTTGCGAAGGAAAATTAAGTTGATCTCGAATGTGTAAAATGTCATATGCTTAAAATTGAAAATGAAAAGCTTAAAGAGGAAGCTCTTAAACTAACCAAGTTTGAAAAGAGCACACATTGCTTAAATGAAATGTTAAATAATCAAAAACCCTCTGGTGAAAAGTTAGGTTTAGGGTTTAATTCATTTGAAGCATCATCTAGTGGAACTAAGGAAATAAAATTTGTGAAAGCTCAGAAAAAGGCGTCCTCTGATGGAGGTCCCATAAATATGGGCGGCCCCCTTAATGTGCAGGCGGCCCCCAAAGCAAATATGGGACCGCCACCAGGAACCACACCTGGATCTGAGAAAAGTGTGTCTTTTCAAAAATCTATTTTGGGTCCTAGACCAAAACACATAATAGTAAACAATGTAAGAGTTCCCGTTGCTAGTGATAATGAAGTTAAGCAATTCTATAAGCCATTGTCAAAACCCGGAGTTGGATTTTCAAAACCAAATTTTAGATCAAAAACTCCACCACCTAGAAGAGTCATAAATAATTATCATCGTCCTAAAACACCACAACCAAAAAGAAACACTGGTAGACAAAATCAACCTCGTGGTTTTCCTGTAACTTGGAACAACTTCCCACGACAAAGTTACATGCCATGGGAAATGTGTCTTCCATTTCCACATCCCAACCAATTGCATCAAATGCAAGGGATGTTTAGCACTAACAACTTTAGACCCATGAGATATTGGGGACCAAATGTTTGAGGTGTTGCCTTATATAAATAGATATGCCTTGGAGTCGACTTGGAACCCGATGAGTGGATAAAGGATAGCGGATGCTCTAAACACATGACAAATAACCGAAAGCTCTTCTCAAGCTACAAGGCATACAACAGAGGTAATGTTATTTTTGGAAGCAATCTTCGCGATAACATCATTGGCAAAGGTACGATTTCAAATGACTCTCTCAAAATAGATAATGTAGAGCATGTAGATAACTTAAGATTTAACTTGTTAAGTATAGGACACTTCAATAAATGAGTAGGACTATGTTGAATGAGAAATTGTTAACACAAAAGTTTTGGTGTAACGTAGTAGACACTTCAACATACATTCTCAAGCGAATCCTAATTAGAGCCATCTTAGGAAAAATACCTTACGAACTCTTAAGAGGTAGGAAACCTACTCTAGATTACCTTAGAGTGTTTGGAAGCATGTGCTTTATTTTAAACACTAAAGACTACCTTACAAAGTTTGACCCAAAGTCATACGAAGGTATATTTTTAGGTTACTCTCAAAATAGTAAAGCCTACATCATCCTAAACAAACACACTAGGAAAGTTGAAGAATCACTTAACGTGACTGATGTGTCGTTGTATAGGTGTTATTTATGATTATCAGGTTTTACATTTATATATAGCCAACTAACCTAAAGACAACACTTTAACGGGCAGAGTGCCCGGTTAAGAATGAGAGTTAACCTATTATTCTATCAATATTTTATTCTATCTAAATTAGAAAAATTACTGGTTAAACCTATGCTATACATATTTACTAGAGGTAAAAGGGGGTTTTTAGCTTGAGATACTAGCACATGTTTATGGCGACAAATATCAATTCTAAGCACAATACACACTAAACCAAATAAACACAAGACAAAAGAGCGAAACGAGCCAAATAATAAAAAACTATATTAACCATGTTGAATCTGATTAAATGCTGGTTTGATTAATTAGTGCAATGGCTGCTTATCTCGAGGCGGCATATCATTCTTAAGACTTAGGCGGTGTTTCTTCCTAAGACCTAGACACGAACAATCCTGTCACGATTAATGTATCCGCATAAAGCATCCTATAGTTTAATTATAATCTACCATAGAGAATTAAATCAGTGGTGATCCTGTTAATACCCTAGCCCATCGGGACTTTACCCACTTATTTCTTGATGTTGTTTTATACACTGGTAGTCCACCACCAAAATCAATACCAATTAATAAATGAACAATACTGGTTGAACAATTATCGGGTCACCTGCCGGTCAACTAAGCTCATAATCAAAGAGTAATGATAAGGTGTCATTTGTGATCCTATTGGTCCGGGCATATA
>BQNB010043747.1:7025-45322 GCA_026074375.1 Tanacetum coccineum | reverse complement strand
AATATACCCCACTAAATACCCACACACACTCACAAACTAAATAAAATAAATTAAAAGAAAAAAGAGGGGCCCAGTTTTTACCACTCACTGAAAGTGAGTGGCTCACCTTAATGGAAGCAAGTCACGTGTGAATCTATAGCACCGGCATAGTGTTTGAATGATGAGTGGGTGTGTGAATGATGAGTTTGCACTCTATTCCATCCGGCCTAAATGAAAATTTTGTTTGTCTTAAGTTCATTTTTGGAAAAGAGATTGAACAAATTTACCCATAATAAAAGTAACATATCATTGATAAGCTGTAATTATTTAGTGATACAACATGGAGTGACGTACTAGTTTTTGCTCGTAAACAATCGAACAAAAGAATTTATAACCACTTGAAAAAACACATATTGTGGTTTGAGAATAATTATAGTTTTATGATTACGATGCTTTAGTTTGTATATTTTTTTTCCCACAAAATGAAAGTAAAACCAAGCTGCAATTAGTGATTATTAAGTTGCTGAATATGATGTTATAGATTCATAAGAAATATCACATACAACCACTACAAGAAAAGGGGCATTTAGTGACACAATTTTTAATGACACATAAAAAAAGTGTTAGTGAAAGTATATGTTTACTTATATTTTTTTAAAAAGTGTAAGCAAAAGTCTAGTTTTGCCCACACTTTCTAAAAAGTGTAAGCAAAAGTCTAACTTTTACCGACACTTTTTAAAAAGAGTAAGCAAAAGTCTAGCTTTTACCGACACTTTTTAAAAAGTGTAAGCAAAAGTCTAGCTTTTACCCACACTTCACATAAAATGTAAGTAAATTTCTAATTTTGCTCACGCTCTTAAAAAAGCGTGAGCAAAAGTCTAATTTATACATGCACTTTATAAAAAGTGTGAGCAAAAGTGTAGTTTTACACACACTTTTTGAAAAGTGTAAGTAACAGTCTTACTTTTACCCATACATCTTAAAGAGTGTGAGTGAAAGTTTAACTTGTATTTAGGGCTAATCGCGGTGCAAAAACTGATTTGGTCCAAAATACTGGACCCAGGACCGGACCGGACGAAAACCGATTTTGTCCAAAACACGGAACCGAGGACCGGACCGAAATGTTCGCTCCGTGTCCGGGTCGGTCTGGTCCAGCTCGGTTCCTCGCTTCGGTCCGGTCCAACAAAGCATAAAATCGAACCGGATTAGACCGGACCGAAGACCGAATATGAGTAAAATTACGGCGGAGCGAACCGAAATATGTTCAGTCCTGTCCGATTCAGTCCGGTTTCTCGATCCAGTCCACGATCTATTATGCGGAGTTCTACTTGCTGAAAAATGTATATACAAGGCTCGTTTTTTACAAGGTCATTATAATTTTTTTACAAAATATTTGTGTAAAAACTTTACTAAGGGAGAATTTTGTAAAAACTTTACCATAGTAATAAATTATTTATCTATACTACTTTATAAAACATATTCAAGAAAAGTGAAAAGTGAAAAGTGGAAATGTGAAAAGTGAAATTTTCACTACTATGGAAAGTCTGCCGAATTGTGGTGAAATTTTCAATACTATGGAAAGTCTACCGAATTGTTTAATGTGAAATGTGGAATTGGGGAATGTGAAATTAGTCCACTCCTACATTATGGAAAGTCTACTCCTCCATCAAAACCATAGCTTTGGAAAGTCGTATCCTCCATCAATACAGAATAAACCATTGCAGGAAAATGTTATTCATTTCAAATTCAAAATGATGCAAAGGGCTTTTTCATATCTATCTATACTCCTTATAAAGCATTTTGGCCATTTTCTTGAAATATGTATTTTCTAATTACATAAAACTTGTTTTGTATTAATATGACCCGACCTGTACAGAAATTACCGTTTTTGACACAAACAATTCTTGTCTTAAGTTATAACTAAAGAAAGTTCCATATGATTTTCTGCAGTTGTTTGTTAAAAACGATGTATTTTAGTCAGTGTTAAAAATTTAATGCCTATCATATTGAAAAACATATTAACGGAAATAATTGAATCATTACAATGCAAGGTTGATTTCTATTCTCTACTAACCGAAAGTATTGAACATTACAATGCAATGTTTGACTTCTATAATGTACATTGCTGGAATTTATATTAACGGAAAATATTGAATGTACACGGCTGGAAAGTATTGAATGTACACGGCTGGAATATTACAATGCAATGTCTTACTTCTACATGGCTGTAATTTATATTAAAAGAATGTATATAGCTATTTTTTTAGAATGTATTGAATGTACATGGATGGAAAGTATTAAATGTACACGTTTTATTTTTCCTATATAAACAACCATATAATGTTCTAATTCATTTCGTAAGTCACACACACCAAACCATCACATATCAAACAAAAAAACACACACATATCCTCTCATCTCTCTATCTCAATACATCTCTTTATCTCTCTAGCCTATTAAACACACCATAACCGACACCACCACCGTCCCTCCTCGCCATCGCCGTCGTCACCAAACCACCGATCATGACCCCACCACCATACCACGGAATTAATAAAGTTTTAATATATTTTTGAAGATATTTTTATATATCTATAGTTTTTATATTTAGATCTAAGTTTTTACTATTTTTTGTGTTTTTTGAGCAGCCACATACTACGCCGGAAAAATCAAACTCGCCAGAAAAATCAAAATTGTGGAAAAATCAAAATTGCGGAAAAAGAGAAGCACCATTGAAACCACCACTCCGTTGTGAGCCCAACCACCACAGAAAAGAGACCGCCACACCGAAAAAATCAAACTCGCCGGAAATGTTCACAATAGGATTCTTTTGAGTTTTGCAGTTTCTTTGTACTTTTTTTAATGAATTTGAGTTGTAATCCTAAGATTTGTTTTTTTAATGAATTTGAGCTATCATCGCCGTCTCTATTGCTGGAATTTTCGCCGACGTTGACAACTGTAATTTGTTATAATTTTGAATTTGATCATTATGATACTTTTAATTGTATAAATGGCAATCATTGAATGTTATCAACTAAATTAAGTTGTATATTTAAATTATACAGGACATAAATGACTAAATTAAATTGCATATTTAAATTATACGGGACATAAATGGCTAAATTATATATAAATGGCAATTATTGAATGTTACTGAAATATTTAACAAATTGTTGAAAACTGAAAATTCATTATAGAATGTTTACTACAGTAATTGTATAAATGGCAATCATAATCATTCCCGTATAAGGTAATATCATTGAAAGTGTTGAACTTATTTTGATTTTTTTATTTGTTGAACTTGAATATAATAGTAAAGCACATTGAATTAGTGTAATTGTTTCTATCTTACGATACTATATGATTATGAATTATGATATTTGCTCATTTTGCTTCTCTTTTAATTTACTTACTTTTTCTAAAACTAATATAGTCTAATTATATTTTGCAGGATGTGATTAGATCTTTGAATATCATGTATTATCATAACTAACTACCAAAAGAAAATCAATTTGTTTGGTAAATTACTTTACATTACAGAGAAGCTAATTAACAATGATTAAGTTACAAATATTCCTCATGTATCAGTTGACTTTGAAACTTATATTACAAATATATATAGGGAATGATTTGAGAAATTTATGTCAATCATGTATTTGTGGGTTGAAAGAGTTCCAACCTAAAATCTGATAAGTATAGAAACGATTATATAAAGTAAAAACAATGTATTTTGGTTATTTGTCAACCGTGTATTCTACTTATTTTCCAGAAAAGATTTTATAAATTCTTATGCTAATCGAAACTCATTTTCAATAAATAGTTTTTCAAACTTTACACATATGTTGCCATTATCTTTATTTATGACATTTATTTTTCTTTACTACATATATAAACGATTTACCTCAATTTTTTGAAATTTAAGAATGTTGAGAATTTAAAATGTATAAATGACAACGCTTAATCTTTAATACTTGATTTGAAATTTGTTTGAAAAGAAAAGGACGTGCATTGATGAGACGGTTTCAATGCAATTTTCTTAGAATTTATAATTTTTGTATGATAAGAATGTGGTTAAGTACATTAAAAACACAATTTCATTACATGTTCTTTCTATTGTTAATCATTATAGTGAATCATTATAGATCTTATTCACTAAATTTTCTCAATTGTGAATCATTATATTTAGGAGTAATATTTCGACATATATTAAAGTCTTTTAGGAATCCACTTGATGAAATACCATCTGGTCAATATAACTTTCATTTTGCTTTAAATGCAATGAAGGTTAAAAATTCATTGGTCTTCATGAGCTTTGATGTTATAACGGGTTGTTATATGTTCTTTGATACATGACAAAAACTATTGTTTGAAGTGAATTATCGCATGTCACAACATTTTGATATCTTCATGTATCATGTTTGAACGTTACACGAAAAACGTACCATAATATTGCATATTCTTAATTATCGGCCGCTAGGGATTTTCCATGCGTGCACGGATATTCGTATAGTATTATTATACTAACCTTATTTTTGAATCAAAAACGTACTTTCATCGGTTTTTAATTTCAAATACCACATAAACTAATGAAATCCAATCAAATAGCCCCTAAATGCGTATAACAAAATTAAATGACAAACGGTTACTTAAAAGGACAGAACCTAAACCGTGAGTAACCGCATGTTTTGGGTAACCACCAAACGGTTCCCGCACATGGATACTTTTCTTATAGTGAAATGAAGTACTCGACCCGTACCGAACCACGAACCCGTGAGCACCCGAAGGAGAATATTGTCATTTTAGTATAAGATTATTTATTTCTCAAGAAAGAAAAATGAAGAAATGGAAAAACAAAAAAATAATATCTCATGTCCCTCCCAAAACCCTGAACCCCTCAAACCCTCCTCCAAAACAATGAACATCATCATCATCCTGTAGAGTCATCTACTTTAAATTTTATTCGTTACGTCTAAATTTGGAAATTTACCGAGGAACTAAACTGCGTAAAAACTGAGAAACGTCACGGAATCGCGTTTCGGATCGGTTTATAAAATTATTTTAGGCATTATATGTGTTATATTAACTTTCCTGAGTGTTTCGTGATTTTTAATCACTTCTGATATTAATTTTAAGGCTTTATCTTTTAAATTGCGTTTTTCGCGTTTTTGACCAAACGGAACCCCGGAAACTCAAAATCTTTTCGTGTAAACTCAAGTCATCGATAATATTATACCATAAGCCTAAAAATTTCGTTCACCCTTATTCCTATACATATAAAGATGTATAAAGCCAAGCCAAAATACTCTTAGTACTTGAAATTAAATCATCTTTAAACCACTAACTCCAAATTTGAAATTTTTGCCATATTAGTGTAAGAAAGAGACATTTTGTATCCTAGCATCATGCATGCATGCAAGACTCTTACACATCATGTGTTTACTTACACACTCTTACACACTTGATTAGTAACCTTTGAACCATGTCTAAATTACTTGAACCATGGCTAGAAAAATTGAACCATCTTGGCCTTTGTGAGCTCTCTTTGGCCGAACCACCCAACACACACACTCTTGGTGTGTGTTGGTCACTTATGCACTCTTGAACCTTCAAAACCTAACTCTTGGACTATAAATACCATGTGATATCTCACACTTAGGGTTATAACACATTTGCAAGCCACCAAAAATTTTCTTCCTCCCTCCCCTCTACTCCTAGCTCACGGCACCATCCCACCCAACTTAAACCATCCATAACTTTTGATTTTCTTCAAGATCCAAGTGTTCTAAACTCATTTCTAGTTATAACTAAGGTAGATCCAAGTGTTTTTGGTGTTTATCAAGAGTTTTAAGAATCATAAACTAGGGTTTAAGTTTATAAGTGGTTTTGCAAGATTTGTGTCTACATTTTTACTCACTTTCTTGTTGAGTATTTCTTGACCCATCTTGTATTATTCTTTGTTGTTGTTTTGGTTCTTTGTTATAGATTTTATGTTATATCTAAAGAATCCATGTGTTGGTGATGTTTTTACAAAGAAACTACATTTATTTTTGTTCATTCTTAAAATATGTTGAAAGTTTATGGCAAAAGTTTATGTTTATGTTTTGAATGTGTTCTTGGTGAGATTGGAGGTGGATGAGTGTTGCAACCATTAGATTATTAGGGTGGTTAGGTTAGTTTTGTGGCTGGATTAGTGGTATATTTAGGTAGAACTAGACTAGGCCACTATTATGCGAGTTGGTTGATTTTTGGTCACTTTTCGGCAAACTACACTTGCTGTCCCGATTTGTTTGAGGGTTTGAGCGGAATTAAATATGTTTTCATATAGTTGTAAAAGTAGTTTTCGAAGAGGCTCGTTTCGAAAAGATAATTTTTCATTGTCACACCTTTAAAATCGGACTTAAACGGCACAAGTTATGATCAAATGGAAACTTGAACACCATTTTTCGGCGAATTTGTGGAAAATGCAAAGACCAGTATCAGCCAGCTAAAACGGGCGATTCGGAGCCTTCGGGTCCGGAATGGCCAAAGTATAAACCGAAGTTGTTCGTAATGAGATTTTACTAAAATGTTGGCAACCGCTAAGCCTGAAAGTCAATAACGAGAGACATTTTTACCACAAATCGGAAAAATAGGTTTTTAAGGAAAACACTAAAAATAGTGGGCTGTGCGAATTATGAAAGGTGTTTTCGGGCACTTTCGGGACGATTTTGGATGTTTAATTGCTGAGCGAACTTTTAGAAAATGCTAGGTAATTAGTTTAGAACAAATAGAAACGCATGAAAAGGTTAATTGAGATGCCAGGTACTTTGTAAAAAGTAGGATTATTAAAAATAATACGAAACGGACATTTTAGGCGATTTAAACATAAGGAGTAGGCGATTTAGAATTTGTTAAGCGATTTGTAAAATATGGAAACTTAAGAAAATAGGGGACGCTATTAACGTTTTGAAACTAAAAAGTTTCCTAAAAAGGAAAGTTTCTAAAAATAGTAATTTTTTTACAAGTATCGGGATTTAACTAAGACATAGAAAAGTTTCAAAGTCTTTTATTACTAAAACGCAAACACAACTGGGAGCTTTAAAATGATAAAATGATGCTTTACTTGCTTCTTTGATAAATGCTAAGTCATACCCGTACTTACTCTAGGTCGCGGCTAGACCTCCTTATATCTTCATCATCTGTTGTGGTTATCGCTTACCCTTGCTAAGGTGAGTTCATAGCCCCACATTTTTACTGATTTATAAACGCTTTATAATATTGGGGTGAGAAACATTGTTTGCTTTTAAATTGGACACAAGTTCTTTACGCGATTTTTACTTGTTTATGTGTTGCTAAGTAGCTTATCAAACACAAACTTCCTGCTCACAACTTATCATGGAAATGTTAGTTTCCTCTGACCGGTAGACGGTTGACCGGGAGCGCGAGTGAATAGATAGATCTTTGGGACTATATTATCCTTATCGCTTTGTTCCACTTAACGAAGAACAAAGGATATATGTCATGTCGATCATACTTTATGGTGGTCTTTGGTTTGGGCCACCAACTTAGGGCAGGAATACTTTGCAACAGGATGTAACATGCCCTGTTGACTTAATTAGCTTCGGTGTCATGAGCTTAGTGCAACAATAAATACTTTTTATGTGATGCTGTATTTGTTATAGTAGTCACATACGTTTTGAAATCTTGTGGTCCATCTTTGCTTATCAAACTTAAAACTATGAATTCACCAACATTATGTTGACGTTTTAAACATGTTTTCTCAGGTGCTTAGCTTGGATTGATTCTTGATGCTATGTGGAGTCTATGTGCTATGTGACTTCGCCAATTTCAAGACTTATCTTTTATTTACTCGTTGTTTTTATCAAACTCTGTTATGCTTCCGCTACCTTTTTAACTTAATCATTATGGGCTGTAAAACTTAAATCTATATTATTTTATGCACGAGTAACTTTTTAACAAACGTCCTATGATTAGTGGTCGTTCTTATTGCTTTGTGGTCGGATTGTTATGACGTCCACGCCCTCGGACACGTATTCCGTCTAGGCCCAGTTTGGGGGTGTGACAGATTGGTATCAGAGCAAGGTTATAGAGAACCAAGTAGTTATACTAGGTCTGGTCTATAACCAGTATGTGATCCTTGTGCCTTTATTTGCGCTTACTTGTTGTCTATCCTTGCTGCATTACATATATATAAGATTACTATATACACATATGAGAGTCTTATCATATTGCCTTATCTTACCTTGTCATTCATTTTAGCATTTCTTTATGCTTGCATAGGTTTGAATATAATGAGATTTATTATAAACTTTTTGCTTGTGCAATTATGGCAGATTCAGCTATCATTTTTTCTTCTGATTTTCAGAGAGAGTGTGGGATCACCCGCCTCAGGGTTATTCTTTTTGGTGATATCCCTACTGTTTTTACTTCTAACTTCAGTGGTTGGCTCCAGAGACTTCTACTATGTGCTCCTGTTATTTCTTCTGCGCTCATGTGGTGTGACGACTTTGTCGCTTCACCATGGTTTGTGTGGCTTGGTCCATTATACGGGTTCCGATTCTGATACACCTGATGAGGTGTCTTCGTCCGCAAGAACCAGGTAGTTATACTAGGTCTGGTCTATAACCAGTATGTGATCCTATGTGCCTCTATTTGTGCTTACTTCTTGTCTATCCTTGCTGCATACATATATATGAGATTACTATATATACGTGGGAGTATTACATATTGCCGTATTTACCTTGCCATTCATTTTAGCATTTCTTTATGCCTTGCATGGTTTCATATAAAGGAGATTTATATAAACTTTTGATTGTGCAGATTATGGCAGCTTCAGCTATCATTATTTCTTCTGATTCTTCGGATGAAAGTGTGGGATCACCGCCCTCTCGGGTTATTCTTTTTGGTGATATTCCTACTATTATTCCTTCTACGTGCAGATGGAACGTTGTGTTTGAAGAATAGAAGCTGGATACCACTGTTTGGTTACTTGAGAGCTTTGATTATGCACGAGTCGCATAAGTCAAAGTATTCGATCCACCCTGGATCGGACAAGATGTACCAAGATTTGAAAAAGCTATACTGGTGGCCCAACATGAAAGCAGAAATTGCCACATATGTGAGAAAGTGTATGACTTGCTCAAAGGTTAAAGCAGAATACCAAAAACCGTCCGGTCTATTGGTACAACCAAAAATCCCTGAATGGAAATGGGAAAACATAACCATGGACTTCGTGACAAAGCTACCAAAAATGGCAAGTGGGCAAGATATGATTTGGGTTATAGTCGATCGACTCACTAAATCTGCTCATTTTATGCCAGCAAAGGAGAATGACTCAATGGAGAAACTAACCAGTACCCGTTGTATGGTCGCAAATGCCGGTCACCTATCTGTTGGGCTGAGGTGGGAGACGCTCAGCTTACTGGACCAGAAATTGTTCGTGAGACAACAGAGAAGATTATCCAAATCAAGCATCGTCTACAAGCTTCACGTGATCGACAAAAGTGCTATGCTGATAAGAGACGTAAGCCATTAGAGTTTCAGGTTGGGGATACGGTTATGTTGAAAGTATCGCCCTAGAAAGGAGTGATACGTTTCGGTAAAAGGGGAAAGTTGAACCCTCATTATTGATACTAGCCTTTTTGTATATATATATATAAATATAATACGTAAGGATAATATGATTCAATTGTAGTATACGTATTCCGAGTTGAGATTGACCTTAGGGATGCCAGGGATGACATAGAGGAGCATGAGGTTGACGCCAGCGCTGGAGATACGGCTGAGGTAGGTATCGACCCTATGACTGCACCATTAGTTGAGGAGGAGATTGTAGAGCCAGTTGGGGAGGATTCTCCTGATCATCTTGGGCACTAGGGATGGCATTGCTAGGTCAGTCGAGGATATGCCAGTTGACTTGGGTGATGTTGTGCGTGAATTTTACCATCAATGTCTGAGGTTCGTGTTGATAGGATTGTCGGGATTGAGACTGCTCAGAGACGGTTGGAGGCCGATCAGTTGATAGCTAGTGGAGACAGAGCTAGGATGGCCGAGATGATATATAGCTTGAGGTTGGAGAACCTCAAGGTTCATGCTATGTTGGATATTGAGAGGGATCGTATGAGTAGCCTTCGTCTTCATATGTCCCTTTCACAGGAGGAGTTTCGTCAGATTCGTAAGGATCATGATGATGCTCGAGGGAGACTTAAGAGGTTGGAGTCGTATCTTGGGAGGCATTTTGGTTTTCGTCCATGTTAGTCTGCACCCTGATATGTGGACTTTAGACCACACGGCTAGTTCTAGTTATTAGCAGTAAATAATTATGGTCATGAACCTATTTTGGATTTTGGTTGTAATCGTTTTTGCTTTTATTTATGAATGAAAAGCTTGTTTTGTTCACTCGCTTATTTATCTATATTGTTATTTATTTTTACCTGGCTCAAATGTGTGACAATTAATTTTACTTCATATCATTGTATTAAATATTTCATTACCTGTTATTGTGGTGTATTTTGTTTCAAATATCACTATGGGTTGTGTCTTATGATGTAGAACAATGACAAACACTCGTTTCGGGATGACCCACGCCGCAATTAAAGAAATGATCAACCGACGTGTGAACGCAGCTCTAGAAGCTCATCGAGTAGTTTACCAAAATCTTAACTTGGGGAATGGAATGACAATGAACGATAATATGGAAAGGAATGGAATGACAATGGAAATGGTAATGGAAATGGAAACAATGGAGGCAACAACGGTGACGGTAATGAGAACCACAAATGTTGAATGGAAAGAGGCGATAGGTTGTGTTGCTCCTGTGAATGTACCTTACAAGACTTCAGAAGTGTCAACCATAAGTTTAAAGAACCGTAGGTGCGGTAATTGTCTGATAAGGTGGTCGTGAGAGATGGAGATTGTGTTTCACATCACGCAACGGTCCGTAAGGAAATATCAAGTAAAGTATTGCACACCATGTGCCTTACTCGACAGTGCATAACCTGGTAGAAACTTCACAGAGAACCATTCGGAATGATGGTCGCATAGGCTTTTATCATGGAGAAAGCTGGATGAAAAACTGATTGGACCAAGTGTATTCGACTGAGAAATGAGTCCAAAGATGGAAAACGCAGCTGTGGAATCTGTCGGTGGCAAAATAATGAATCCACTATTACACTCAAAGGTTCGGAACTCACCATGAGTGCACCAAAATGGTTCTCGAGGAGGATGATCGGGATAGAGAAATTTCATTTGGAGGTCTTCCGATACATTTAAGGAAATGTGATTAAATGCCAGAACCTACAAGGACTACAAGATGTGTTCGATAGTTGCCAATAACTTGATGGATCAAAAGTTGAAGGGTTTATGCTGTGAGAAATGCAAAGATCAGAAAAGATGGACAAACAACTATGGAAATAACGTAGGCATCAACCACCTCACAAAGACAGAATATTGGAGGCAGAATTGTTGTTAGGAGCCTATGGTGGTCTATCGGTAAACAATGGGAAAGGTAATATGAAGGTACCTTTCCTCTCTGCAACAAGTGTAAGCTTCATCATGTAGGCCCTTGCACCACAAGATGTGGGAAATTGCAATAAGATTAGACATTTGACCAGAAATTGCAGGGTTACCAATTCCACTACCCCAACCAGAGAGTCAAAATGGTTGAATAGAGGTTGTGACTTGTTTTGAGTGTGGTTGCACAAGTACTATTACAGAAGGATTGCCTCGTCCCACTTCAAGAACCAAAACCGTGGAGACAAAGCAAGAGTTCCTGATGCAAGCAGGACAGAGCTTTATGCCCTAGGAGGATGGTAACGTAAACGCCGGTTCCAATACTGTCACGGGTACGTTCCTTCTCAACGATCATCATGCTTATATGTTATTTGATTCTGGCGCCGATAGGAGTTTCGTATCAAATACTTTTAGTGCATTGCTAGATATCACACCCTATACCTTAGACGTTAGTTACGCTATCGAGCTAGCTGACGGAAGGACTTCAGAAACCAACACGGTGCTTATGGGCTGTACATTAGGATTGTTAGGACATCCATTTAATATCGACCTGATGCCCATAGAGTTGGGTAGTTTTGACGTGATCATCGGCATGGATTGGTTAGCAAAGAATCATGCAGTGATTGTCTGTGACGAGAAGATAGTGCGTATTCCTTATGGAAATGAAATTCTGATCGTTCAAGGAGACAAAGGTGCCAAGGAGAAGAAATCAAAGTTGAGCATTATATCATGTGAAAAGGCCCAGAAGTATATAGAGAAAGGTTGTCAACTATTTCTGGCACAGGTTACGGTGAAGGAAAACAAAGACAAGTCGAAAGAGAAGCGACTTGAAGACGTGCCGACTGTACGGGACTTTCCAGAAGTTTTTCCAGAAGACTTACCTGGACTACCACCCACACGACAAGTCGAATTCCAAATTGACTTAGTCCCAGGTGCTGCACCTGTAGCTCGAGCCCCGTATAGGTTAGCACCGTCAGAGATGGAAGAATTGTCTACTCAACTACAAGAACTTTCTGACAAAGGATTTATAAGGCCAAGTTCCTCACCTGGGGAGCTTCGGGTTTTGTTTGTTAAATAGAAGACGGCTCTTTCGATTGTGTATCGACATACCGTGAACTTAAAAGCTTACTATGAAAATCGATACCACTTCCGAGAATCGACGACTTGTTTGATCAATTGCAAGGGTCAAGTGTGTACTCAAAGATTGACTTGAGGTCTGGTTACCACCAACTCAGAGTTCGTAATGAAGATATCCCAAAGACGGCATTTAGAACTCGCTATGGTCATTACGAGTTCTAGGTGATGCCATTCGGTTTGACTAACGCGCCGGCAGTGTTCATGGATTTGATGAACCAGGTATGCACGAACATACTAGATAAAATTTGTGATCGTGTTCATCGATGACATCTTGATCTACTCTAAGACCAAGGAAGAACATGATGTACATCTTAGACTAATCTTGGAGCTGCTCAAGAAGGAAGAATTGTACGCTAAGTTCTCAAAGTGTGACTTTTGGCTATCAAAGGTATAATTCCTTGGACACGTGATTTGATAGCGAAGGCTATATCATGTTGATACTGCAAAGATTGAGTCAATCAAGCGATTGGAATCACCCAAAACTCCTAACAAAAAAATTCGCCATTTCTAGGTTTGCCTGTTAGTTTGACTACCGACGATTTATCGAAGGATTCTCCAAGATTGCCAAGCCTATGACAAAGCTGATCAGAAAAGTGTAAAGTTCAATTGGGCGTGAAAGGGAGGAAACTGCTTTTCCAGTCATTAAAGCAAAAGTAGTTGTAGTGCACCAGATTTTGGCATTGCCCGAAGGATAGTGGAAAACTTCATATATATGTTGATGTTCTCATAAGAGATTAGGGCAGTGTTGATGCAGAGAAAGAGAAAGTCATTGTTATGCTTCCCGCCAGCTCAAAAATCCATGAGATGAAATACACCAAAATGATTTGGAATTAGGGAGCTGTGGCATTTGGCTAGATTTGTTCGCTTTCAAGATGTGAGACATTACCATTTACGCACGAAGTGCATTTTGAACACTGTTCATAAGAGTTTGCAAACTTATTCTACGATAGAAAGAGTAGATATGAGGAACGTAGGTGGTTTAGAACTATTCAAGTAATATGATGCGAGTTACGCTACACCAGGAAAGACCCCGAATTGTAGTGGCTGATACCGTTAAGCCGAATGAGTAGCCTAAGCTCTACGAGTTCGAGCCGTGTTATGGGAAATCGGTTTGAACCTCCCTGCGCAGATCTTGAATGCTCAGGTTGAGGCGAGAAAAGAAGAGAATTACAGAACAGAAGATCTACATGGCATGATTAATAATCTGGAGCCACGTGCAGATGGAACTTTGTGTTTGAGGAATAGAAGCTGGATACCACTGTTTGGTGACTTGAGAGCTTTGATTATGCATGAATCGCATAAGTCAAAGTATTCGATCCATCCTGGATCAGACAAAATGTACAGCCAAGATTGAAAATGCTATAATGGTGAGCCTCAACATGAAAGCAGGAAATTACCATATGTGAGAAGTATATGACTTGCGCAAGGTTAAAGCAGAATAAAAACTGTCGGTCTATTGGTCAACCAAAAAATCCTGGATGGAAATAGGGGAAAACATAACTATGGATTCGTGTACAAAAGTTACCAAACATAGCAATGTGGGCAAGATATGATTTGGGTTATAGATCGATGACTCACTAATCTGCTCATTTTCTGCCAGCAATAGGAGAATGACTTCAATGGGAAAAACTGGCCAGGCATTACTTGTAAGAAGTGGTGTCTGAGACATGGAGTGCTTATTTTGATCATCTCTGATCGCTGGAGATTGGTTTAGGTTCGTGTTCCCAACTTCTGGCATCTCTTCAAGAAGCTTTTGGAACTCAATTAGATATGAGTACGATATCCAGCCCGAAAAGATGGTCAATCATGTGAGAGGACTATCCAAACATTGGAAGACATGCTCCGAGCATGTACGATAGATTTCGAGAAGGGATGGGACAGACATCTACCCTTAATAGAATTCTCCTACAATAACAGTAATCATACAAGTATTAAGGCGAAACCTTTTGAGGTGTTGTATGGTCGCAAATGCCGGTCACCTATCTGTTGGGCTAAGGTGGGTGACGCTTAGCTTACTGGACCAGAAATTGTTCGTGAGACAACAGAGAAGATTATTCTAAATTTCAAGATCGTTCTACAAGTTCAGGTGTATCGACAAAAAGTTGCTACACTGAATAAGAGACGTAAGCCATTAGAGTTTCTGGTTGGGGATAAGGTTATGTTTGAATAGTTATCGCCCTGGAAAGGAAGTATACGGCTTCGGCAAAAGGGGAAGTTGAACCCTCGTTATATTGGGGACTTTTAAATTCTCGGGGGGGGGGGCCCCCCCCAAGGTGAGAACGGTTGCATATCGACTAGAATTACCAGAGAAACTAAGCCGTGTTCATAGTACCTTTTACGTCTTGAACCTTAAGAAGTGCTTATCCGATGAACCGCTCACAATTCCATTGGACGAAATCCACATTGACGAAAAGCTCAATTTCATTGAAGAACCGGTTGAGATTATGGACCGCGAAGTCAAACGTTTGAAGCAAAGTCGCATTCCAATCGTGAAGGTCCGTTTCAATTCAAGAAGAGGTCCCGAGTATACCTGGGAACGCGAAGACCAAATGCAGAAGAAGTACCCTCATCTATTCGCTAACCCTGTATCCGCATCTCAAGCTACGTCCTAAGCTTTGAGGACAAAGCTCTTCTAACAGGGAAAGGATGTCATACCCCGTAAATTCCCAGTTAGTATTCCGACCCATTCCGGTCATCTACTTTTAAATTTTATATGTTATGTTTAAATCTGACAATTTACCGCGAAAACTAAGCTGCGTAGAAACTGAGAAACATCATCGGACGTGTTCTGGCATCAGTTAAAAATTAATTTAGGCATTATATGTGTTATTTTAGCTTTCCTGAGTGTTTCGTGATTTTTAATCACTTCTGATATTAATTTTAGGGTTTTATTCTTTAAATTGCGTTTTTTGCGTTTTTAACCAAACGGAACCCCGGAAACCTAAAATCTTTTCATGTAAACTCAAGTTATCATCAATCTCGTGTCATACTTCTAAAAATTTCATCCATCACCTTGTCTAGGCAAAATGTGACGCCTAAAACATCACCACATGTATACTTGAACTCTAAATAAAAGAAATGACATCTTATTTTGGGAATCCCACCCATGTGTGCATGGAAGATAAGAAAATGACTTATGAATGAATCATTCTCATGCACATACCACTAGTATGAATCCTCATGTGTTTACTTACACATTCTTACAACTTTGACCAAGTAAATTTTGAATTTAACCAAGTATAATGAACCTTGGCTAGAAAACTTGAACCATATGGTCCTTGTTCCTAGTTTCGGCCGAGCAAGGGGTGACACACACCCTTGGTGTATGTTGGTCACTTAAAGGTACCCATGAACCTTAAAACCCTAGCCATTTACCAATATATATACCAACACTTATCTTAACTTAGGGTTCCATCTCATTTCCAAGTTACCAACAAAAACATACATCGCTCTCCCCCTCTTCTCTTGCTCACGGCACACCTTCAACCCATAAACACATCCATAACTTTTGATTTCTAGTAAGATCCAAGTGTTTAAAGTTCATTCCTAGTTATATCTATGGTGTTGTGAAGCATTAATTCCTTGATTTCAAGAATTATAAAATTAGGGTTTTCAAGATTTTTGGGGTTTTTGAAGATCTATAATTCTTGGGTATAGATCTAGTGTTTTTGCTACATATTCTTCTTGATTTGTAAGTTTTACATGATCATTACTTGGTTTCATCCATTATTTCTATAGATCTATGTTTGTTCATAAAGATCCATGTGTTTGTGTTAATTTTTACAAAAGAAATAAGTTAATATTTTGTCATCTTTTATAAAATGGAAGTAAACATTGTTACCACTTTATGTTTATCTCTTATATTATGTTCTTGGTGAGATTGAGAGTTGATGAGAGTTGCAACAATAGAGATTAGGGTGGATTAATGTTTAATGTTGTTGGTTGGTTATTGATAAATAAAGATTAAGGCTAAATTAGGCACTAATATGCGAGTTAGGTTGAGTTTCGATCGTATTTCGGTAAAACAACCTTGCTGTCCCGAATTAGTTTTGTGGTTTTGAGCGACTTAAAAATGTTTTCATTAGGCGTAAAAGTAGTTTTTGAAGAGCTTAATTCGAATAGATAATTTTTCACATATCACACTTTAAAATCGGAATTAAAACGACCAAGTTATGGTGAAATGAAACTCGAAACATTTTTTGGCAAAATAGATGAATAGTGGGCTGTTGGGAATAGTAAAATGGGTTTTCGGGCACTTTCGGATGATTTTGGATGTTTTAAATGCAAGCGAAATATATAGGAATGTTAAGTAATTTATTAGAACAACTAGAAATGTCATGAAAGGTTATTTGAGATGACGACCTTAATAAAAAGTAGGATTATTAAAAATGGTACGAATTGGACATTTAGGCGATTTAAACATAAGGATTAGGCGGTTTAGAATTGTTTAAGCGATTTGTAAAATATGGAAACTTAAGAAAATAGGGGACGCTATTAACGTTTTGAAACTAAAAAGTTTCCTAAAAGGGAAAGTTTCTAAAAATAGTAACTTTTTGCAAGTGTCGGGATTTAACTAAGACGTGGTAAAGTTTCAAAGTCTTTTATTACTAAAACGCAAACACACTTGGATGCTTTAAATGATGAACATGGATGCTTTACTTGTTTCTTTGACGAATGCTAAGTCATACCCATATTTACTCTAGGTCGCGGCTAGACCTCCTTATATCTTCATCATTTGTTGTGGTTATCGCTTATCCTTGCTAAGGTGAGTTCATAGCCCCACATTTTTACTGATTTACAAATGCTTTATACCATGGGGTGAGAAACATTGTTTGCTTTTAAATTGGACACAAGTTCTTTACGCGAGTTTTACATGTTTATGTGTTGCCTAAGTTGCTTACAAACCTACTACTGCCCAAATTATCATGAACTGTTAGTTTCTCGACCGGAGGACCGGTTGAGGGAGCGCGAGTGAGTAAATAGATCTATTGGGACTAATTATCCCTATCCGCTTTGGTTCCACTTAACGAAGAACAAACGGATATATGTCATGTCGATTGTGCATTATGGTGGTCCTTGGTTTGGGACACCGGTTAAGGGCAGGAATACTATGCGACAGGATGTAGCATGCCCTGTTGATTATTAGCTTCAGTGTCATGAGCTTAGTGCAACAGTAAATACTTTTTATGTGATATTGTATCTGTTATAGTAGTCGCATACGTTTTGAAATCTTGTGGTCCACTCTTGTATTAACTTAAACCTATGAATTCACCAACATTATGTTGACGTTTTAAACATGTTTTCTCACGTGCTTAGCTTGGATCGATTCTTGATGCTATGTGGAGTTTATGTGCTATGTGACATCACCAATTTCAAGATTTATCTATTATTTACTCGTTGTCATTATCAAAACTTAAATTTATTTTATTTTATGCGACGAGTAAACTTTTTCAAACGTCCATGATTAGTGGTCGTTCTTTATTGCTTTGTGATCGGATTGTTATGACGTCACGCCCTCGGACACGTATTCCGTCCAGGCCTCGTTTGGGGGTGTGACAGATTGGTAATCAGAGCTAAAGTTATAGAGAACGAGGTAGTTATACTAGGTCTGGTCTATAACCAGTATGTGATCCTATGTGCCTCTATTTGTTCTTACTTGTTGTCTATCCTTGCTGCATACATATATATGAGATTACTATATATACGTGGGAGTATTACATATTGCCATATTTACCTTGCCATTCATTTTAGCATTTCTTTATGCCTTGCATGGTTTCATATAAAGGAGATTTATATAAACTTTTGCTTGTGCAGATTATGGCAGCTTCAGCTATCATTATTTCTTCTGATTCTTCGGATGAGAGTGTGGGATCACCGCCCTCTCGGGTTATTCTTTTTGGTGATATTCCTACTGTTATTCCTTCTACTTCTGTGGTTGCTCTAGAGACTTCTACTATTGCTCCTGTTATTTCCCCTGCCGCTCCTATGGTTGAGACGACTCTTGTCGCTTCACCCACTGGATTGGGTGGCTTGGTTCCCTATACGGGTTCCGATTCTGATTCACCAGATGAGATGACTTCACCAGAGCACATTTCTCCGCTACCAGCTATTTCACCATTCATATGCACCGATTCTTCTGAGGCTCCTGATTCTTCTGATTATAATTGATTACTATGATCATGATTCTTTCCTCTCTTTTTTTCGTCCCCCAAGTAGTGTATTCAAGATATTGAGAATTACTAATACACATGAAAGTCATACATAAAGTTCACAAGTTAGTGAATCGTTAAACTCATACACAATACGTTGATTCTTGAATGTGCAACAAACAAGTATGTAATTACGCTTCAAGATGGAAGTTGTGTTTTTGCCTAGTCGTGGCAATAAAAGGAGGTTAAGTGGAATAGAGACTTAATTACTCAATATTATGTTGTTTATGAAATTCTAGATAAAACTGAGAATGGCCATTAGTGACACGTTCGTCAAGTGAACTAAAAACTTGATTGTGACACCACTAAGACTCTAACGAGAGACTTAGTGAGTGTTTGTGATGAGATCGATAAGCATTGTAGTAACTTATCAAAATTTCTCCTTTAAGCCTCTGACGAGAGACTTATTGAGAGATGCTAGAGACATGAGTCAAAAACCATATCTGAATCGGTTAGTGATGGAAACCCAACTTGAAAGTAGTGCTCCTACCTCTCGAGTTTAATGGGTAATAACGAAGTCATTAATTGGTAGAAGGTGCTATCGATAAAATTGACTTATGTATTAGCTTATATAGCACGCCGTTGCCGAGAAATGATGAGATTGTTCTCTTAACAAAGCTTTTGAGGTGTTGATGTGTTGTAGTGTAGGGTTGATTTTTATATGATTCAAGTTTTAAGTTTATATTTTGCCAACTCAACCAAAAACAACACTTTAACGGACAGTGTACCCGATCGGTAGTAGTTTCGTGGTAAGTAGGGTGTGATTCATCTCGAGAGCGATGTTAAATCTATCAATTTAATTAATATCTTGGTTATCTAATCTATGTTAATTCTATTCTAATCCTATGTTAAACCTATGTCAGTCTAAATCCTAATTCTAATGGAAAAGGGGGGTTTTCAGCCTGAGAGACTGGCACGGTTTGGTTGGTGCACTAACAATCAATTCAAAAAACTGTTACCCACGCAAGCTAATTTAAAAAAGATAAAAGAGCGGTCGACCCGAGAAATGTTCCAACTTAACAGCATGGCTAAAAGCATCTGCTAGGTCATCTATATAGCTTGTATTAACCTCTAAAGATACTAAAGATTTGCTACAATTCTTAACCAGAAGTGCAACATCTTTAACATCAAGTCGATCACAAAAGTACCTAAAAGAGAACGTTTCAATGCCTGTATTACGCAAAGCCAGTTCTTGTGACCATTTCACGCATCCCTCCTCTTCATCCAGCTGATCAATACGGTCTAAACACAACGTCCGTAACTCATTACATCCCTTAGAGATATGCATTAGTCCGCTCTCGGAAATCCCTTCACAACCAACAATTTTCAAAACCTTTAAATCTTTACCTCGGGTTCTAGCCAAGAGTTTGAGATCCGAATCATGAATAGCCACATTACGAATGTGAAGTGATTTCAAGCACTTAAACGAAGCAGATATTTCTTGAATCCATAGGGTGATGTTAACATCCTATTTTTGCAGTAAACCAATTTCATACGGATATCCTTTTAAGGTTAGGGACTCAAGGAACGGAAAGCGTTGAGATAAACGCAATGGCGTGGGAGCGTAATGTAAGTGAACAGTTACGTGTTTGCGTGTCATACAATCAATCTCGTACCATCTACCGCAAACCAAAGAAACCGAGTCTCGATCGCTACAATGTACGTAGGGTATAACACAGTTAGCCACTGTCTCCATTGGGTTTATTAAAATACCTAAATTGGAAACATAAACAGGTCAAAACATGACATGTAAAAAACATGATATGTAAATTATTTTACCAGGCAAATCCTCTTTACCAAAAAAAAACATGATATGTAAATAAACAACATAAACATGTAATTTAACCTTGACAACAACGTAAGTGTTGTATGAAACCAACAACCAGCTAGCTAGAGCTAGGAAACTGCGATCACAGGAACTCCAATATATAGTTGTCGACAAAACACATATGTACACCAAAAGATCGAATATAAAGTAAAACCCACACGTATGCTACCAATGATTATATTAAGAACAAGGAAAATAATGCGTTACATTAACCCTCACCCTCTCATCTCTATTTATAGAGAAAACTAAACCTTGTTTAACAGGGAATCGGCTAACAACTGAAAAAAGAAACCATGGTCGGTTATGCATGGCCACCGACCAATCTTCCAAATATGACAAAACTTAGACCTAAATTAACAATAAAGCCCTCTCAACTTATTGTCTAAATTGTATATTGTGCTTATATGAGTTTATTATGTAAGCCCATAAGTTTAAAATGAGTTGGTTTAAAGAAAGAATCGAAATCATATAAGCCAAAAATAAGTTTAAACAAACAATCGGTGCTTTCTAAAAAAGATGTTTTAGAAGGCGTTTCCTTAATTAAGGTGTTTTTTACTTATTTTTCTTATATAACCTATATGTATTCTTATTTTGTAGTTATAGAGTTGTGGTCTTATATAAAATTATAAGCCTAGAAGTTTAAATAAACCGTAAAAAAACACCACCTTAGAAATAAGACACATTACAAAAAAAACTATCAATTTCTTAAAATTTAAACCTATATAATGGAGAAATTAATGTTTATTGAACACTACATTCTTTAGATAACACAACCTTTAATAGTGAGCCAAATTAATGTATTTCATATGTTTCACAAACGAGAAAGAATCGAGCTCGTGCGTTTGCGCAGAGTATCTTTGTTTTATCGTGCAAGATTTGCAAAGATAATTGATATTTGAATAATCGAGCATTGTAATGAAGGTGTACTCAAAATTGTGTGAATTTTTGGCAAACGTTAAGACGTCAACTTAACAACATTAACCTCTTTTAGATAAACTTTAGGGTAATTTTTTTAAATTATTAGGTAGGTTAAGTGTGTGTTTTGAATTTCTTTATTTTTCAAAATATATATTAAACTTCAATATTTTTTTACAAAATCGTACAGACGTCTAATGCATATCAACTTTGGGCTCTTTTTGTTTATAATTCAAAGGCCTTTTGTAGGTATATTTTATATTTACTCAATAGAAGTGTTAAACGATGTCGTTTGCTCCACTCACATAAACACTGTTCAAAATAACTGTTCACCATAAGCACTGTTAAAGCCCAAGCCCACCTTCGTATATACTCAATAGTCGTTTCTGGCCCAAAACCAAGAAAAAAATGGGAAGAACACACCAAGATTTCTAATTTTCTACTAACCAAAATCAACACCATCAAAACTAAAACTACCATAAACCCATCTCTATCACATCGAAGATGAACAACAATAACAAATCCATAACTACCTAATCCCATCGTCACAACCCTTCCATCTCCTCAAACAATCACTCGAATACAAAATATTAGATCTCAGTTTCGTTTCTTTCGTGTTGAAACATCATCGTAGATCTATATTCGAAATGTTTAAACAAAGAACAAAAACTAATCAAGTTTCATTCTTTGTTTGTTTTGGTTAAAGAAACACATAAAACAAAAACACTCACAACCTACACGAGACCTTTATAAAGATCTTGAAGCCGAAAATGATCTTTGTTCTTCATTCAAGTGGGTTTGAGTTTGTGCCTTAATAAACCGAATATGTTTCGTGGGTTATCTATTGTGATTCGATGACGGCTGCATATGAACTGAATGAATTATGAGGCAGGTTTGGTTTATCTTTGTTTGTGAAGTGATAAGGAAGGTGATGGAGGGATGGGAAAAGTTAGATGTGGGTGGAGGTTACTATAAGTAGTGATTAGGTTTGGTTTGTAGCTAAATATTAGTATAAGATCTACGATTCATTCAGATAAAAAAATACTATCGGAAAGATCTTCGAATTGCGAACAAAACGAGCTCAATATTGCAACGCTTTTGACATACGTATAATTTTATAAAAAATGTTGGAGGTTTATATATATATATATATATGCTCAATATTGCAATGCTTCTAACATACGTACAATTTAAAAAAAATGTTGAAATTTAATGTATGTATATATTTAAAAAAAAACTTTCAAAACACACCCTAAACTATTAATAACTTTAAAATAAACGACATGAGTCAGAAACAAAAGTTTAAATCATATTCGCCAAAAAAAATATACTCCGCTGCAACGCGCGGGTTATCTTGCTTGTTTTTTTAAATCACTACATATTTATTAGATATTTGATAAATAAAGTTTGTTATATAAAAAATTCATAAATAGTAGAAACTTGATGAGTTATTTTATATTTATTTCTTTTACTCCCTCCGTCCCATTTTTATTGTCCATGTTTCCTTTTTGGGATGTCCCAATTTAATTGTCCACTACTAAATATAGATAGGGAAGTTTGATCAAGTTTACTATATTATCCTTGTTTGAAACTATTATTACAAACTTTAAAGAAAACTTTAATTAATTAGCCAAGGGTAAAACTATCATTCTGTCAAAAAGTAAGAAAGAGAAAGCAGTAATAAATGCACTTTTCTTAAAATGTGTATTTTTTGTCGGGGGACAATAATTTTGGGACGGAGGGAGTAACTATTTACAACACAATGCAAACACACAATTCTTGAAGCAGGCCAAAAAGCCCAAATTCAAAACGACAGTACGAGTGTGTCGCTTTGGAACGACAATTAGTATTTAGAGTAATTATTACTAATCTTCTAAGCTTGGTTATTCTATCGAGTATCACATAAATTAAAATGTTTCGTTGAATCTTGAAAAAATGTTACGACTGAGGATAAGGGGAGGACAAACCAAGAGGGTCTCTGTTGCCCAGCTTGGCACAAGGATTTTGTGATGCGTTAGAATAACCATCATACTATCAAGTGTTTAGGATATGTGTTTGAGTTATTTTAGGATAGGTATTTGTTTAGAAATGTTTATCATGTCTTCTTGTTTATCATGTCAGGTCCTAGTGTTTATCTTGTGTTACCAGTTAGGATTATTCGGCTATATATACCGAATGGTTTTATTAATAAAAGTTAAGTTTTGGTCAAATAAATATATCTATGATTTTCTCTTTTTTCTTCTTAAGAGCTCGCATCACGCTTGAAGAGGTGCCCTATCTCGATACTATCCGCAATGGTCGTATCAACTGGTGCTTTCATTATTATTGTTCATTGTCATTGTTCATCGATAAAAAAAATCATTGCTATTGACGAACAAGCAGTTACTCTTGAAGGAACAGTTTGACGCTGTCACAAGTCAAATCGCAACCCTAACTCTGGAAATCCAAACAGCCAAGGCGTCGAGATGGACGCGACATGAGGCTGGCAGCAGCGATCAATGGATCCCTCGTTCAATGCGACTCGATGTACCGAAGTTTAATGGATCTGATCCCGACACCCGGATATTAGCAATCAACGAATATTTTTCGCTGCTCGAGACGACACCAGAATAGCGGTTGCGCATTATTGGGTTTAACATGGAAGGAGATGCTACGGAGTGGTATCGTTGGATGACACGCAACAAACTCGTCACAAGCTGGGAAGGTTTTCTGGAAAGCGTACGCAATCGATTTGGGTCGTCAAAGTACGACAATCCTTAAGGAGCCCTCTTCAAACTTTTGCAAACCGGTACCGTTGCTCAATACCAAAGCAAATTTGAGAAACTAATGAATCGGGTTACCGATGTTTCAGAAAGCTTACTCATATCGTTTTACATCTCTGGCGTTACAACAGGAGTTATTAGTATCTAAGCCTACAACTTTAGGAGAAGCCTTCTCCTTAGCTCGTGTTACTGAGGCCCGGTTGGAAGATCAGTGGCCCACCTCAGCCATTGCTAAAACTCACGACATCATCACAGTCGTCCAGACGAACAACCCAACACCTTCACAGGTTACTGCTATTTCTTCAAATTCAGGGAATCCATATTTTCTACCGACACTTACCGAATCTACCACCAACACTAACATTACACCACTGGCCATCAAGTGGATTTCACCAAAGGAATGCCAAGAACGTCTTAACCAAAGTCACATGAAACGCGGTACGCTTCGGTACGGGAATGCGAAACGGGTACGTGGTTCACGGGGTCCTTAAAATTCGGTACGAAGGGGGGTAGGCTCATTTCCGTACGCTCCGGTTCGTTGTGGTTCGATGTACCATATAATTTGGTACGATGTACCCAATTTGGAACAATGTACCATATTATACTTACATTTATATGAGTTTTAATAGGTTTATATATATTAAATATACAAATTTTTATTAATTTGTCATTATATTTAATAATTTTAATTATATATTTGACAAAAGCTCACTAGTGATTAACATGAAAATAATATTATTGGGCCAAATTGAAATAAATATAATTTATTATTGAGAAAGCCCATTCCTATAATTTATTACTAGCAGACAAAAGAAATAAATATAAATTATGTAACTTATTAGTTAGACCTAGTCTCATATCATTCTTTCTTTAGCCGCTTTCATCCTTTTCCCTTCTTCATAGTCCACCGGAAAACAGCACAACAGTCCACCGAAAAACACCACAAAAATCAAATCGTTGACCGCCGTTGACCGGTACGCTGATATTGGCTATCCAGATCGCGATTCTGGGCGATCTGAAACGCGATCGTACCGCGTTTGGGTATGAGCGATCCGGAACGCGAAACGCGGCCGATCTAGCGTTTCCTGTGACTATGGGCTTAACAAGGGTTGTGTTTCAATTGTGATAGCATATGGATGCGTGGTCATAAATGTCCCGGTAAGTTTTCGTTGCATATGGCGGAAGAGGACGACAACCCAGGCCGTGAAATACCTGCGGATCCAACTTGTTACCTTGAGAACAAGGTAAATTTCAAATGAGAGAGGAATGTTACGACTGAGGATTAGGGGGAGGACTAACCAAGAGGGTCTTGGTTGCCCCGACTTGGCACAAGGATTTCGTGATGTGTTAGGATAACCATCATAATATCAAGTGTTTAGGATATTTGTTTGATCATTTTAGGATAAATATTTGTTTAGGAATGTTTATCATGTCTTTGTGTTTATCGCGTCAGGTCCTAGTGTTTATCTTGTGTTACCAGTTAGGGTTATTCGGCTATATATACCGAATGGTTTTGTTAATGAAAGTTAAGATTTGGTCAAATAAATACATCTGTGCTTTTCTCTTTTTCTTCTTAGTAGCTCGCATCACTAGAGATGCTCACGGTCCGAAACATCATTACGCTAACATGTAAATCTGCACTATTGCATCACTAGAGTTAGGGTTATTCGGCTGCACTATTGCAAATAGAGGAGCATGAAACATCATTACGCTAACATGTAAATCTGTAATAGTGCCACACCTTGGGACTAAGGGTATATACCTCATATTTTGAGCCTAACGTGATCATTAGCAGTGCACATAAATCATAACTATATGTAATTGAAATCTTTAGTAATTTAAAACGAATAAATGTGTGCAACACCACATACCTCCACCACACGTGTCACAACAACTTCATAAACTCGCTTCTGGGATGCGAATTCCGTCAGCACCTTATAAGATTCACAAGAATCCGAGGCCCAACTGTTCTTTCAAAGTTTCAATCGCTTAAGATGAGACATATCAGATTCTGCAACTAATCAAATTTCAAATGATTATTAAAACTCTAAAAGTAGTTTGAACTCTCAAAATAACAATGGTTTGATAAAGTAGTTTGAAGTTTCAAAATAACAAAAAACAGGTTTCATAAACGTTCACAAACTTAGTGAAAACTATAAATCCGGTCTTAATAAGCAATCCCAAACACCCTTTTATCAATCACCAAATATAAGAAACTTAATATATTAAAAGGCCGTAAAAGCAAACTCACCAACAAAAAACTGTCGAAACTTCAAAGGCAATATGACCGCGTCCTGCAACGTTTGCTAAACAAACCTGCCATATTAGGAGGTCGGCCACTTTAGAGTTTGGCCCTATTCAGGCAGTTTTCCATTAATGAAGGCTTACAATCTGGGCTATAAAGATTGAAGTAGCTAACGGGTCCATCGCTTCAAGAAGCCTTTGATAAGCCTGAAAGCATGTTTGGTTGTCCTGAATGCTACCCGTTGCACAACTTCGTAGGGAATCGTGGTAAGTTAGTTGACGTCAGAATGTATTTCTACAACCCTTTCGATCCCTGCAACAGAAGAAGCTTCACTAAAACATATGACCTCTCGAAAGAGTTTACTGAGATAAGTAGAATACTAATTACACCCAAGGATTAATAATGTATGTAATTAAATGAACATAAAGGTGTCAATTCACCATTAAACAATAACATTGAAGTCTGACCGAAAAAAGTAGCTTCAGAACATGCATATGAAATGAATCATCATCAATAAGTTCAATTTTTTACTTCTGAGATTATAGCTTACGTAAGCTTATAGCTTATGTAAACTTAAAAGCTCTAGTCGATAACCTCGTTGGCCTAAAATCCTAAGCTTATTAAAACACAGACCTGCCTATTAGCAACCGGTAATTTGTATTAAAAAAGGAAATTGTAAATTGATCTCATCATAGATGATATAGTTTGCTGAAAAAACTTATAAATATAATTAAGATAACATTGTCAAAGAGGCAGATACTTATTCGTTTCTAAATTGCTTATTTAATTTTTTCCATGAATGGATCTCTGATTTTTTGAAAGACACAGATTAAGAAGATCAATGATGGCCGGTAAGTGGCTGGGAAGAAAAAAAGAAGCAATCCCAGACGCTACCGAAATAATCAGAAATACTATAGTAAATGGTGTTTTGAACGGGTTCTAACCCGAAAAAATATACCTTACAATTAGCTTTTGAGTACACGACTTCTTCAGTAATCTTACCAGGATTTCCTAAGCCCTGCAAGAAATACCACAAACAAAAACATACTCTAAATTAGTTTCATATATTTGTAATCTAATGAGCTACAGAAAAATACTGATAATTTGATGTAGTCATGGAAGAGGTAGAAACCTTTCATCTCTAGAGCGACAGTGCCAATGAGATTCAAGATCAGGGTGAACACTGACTTGAGAAGGTCCATTAGTCCAATTAATGAGGTTACTATTGGAGCATTTGATAGATTTGATACATTTAGACCTGGAGTCACCACAATTATAACCACAAAATCCTAAATAATATAGTCGTGCATTAGTTGGGAAGCAGACCCATACGATATACGGAGTTTTTTTTAAAGAAGTAAAGAAGATTACATAAAAGGATAGTTTATTCACTTTTTGTTCTTTTCTTTTCTTTTATTTCTTAATGTATGTTAGTTTTTATAAACTTGATACACATTAAATATGATATAAATATATAAATTTATAATGATTTTGTTTAAAAAACATTGTGCCAGTGCCATGAATTTTAAAGCGTGATGTTTGACTTTGTCGTCACGCCGCTCCTCACGCTGTTTCTAACTTATCACTCTCTTCTTCTCACAATCACACACGCAATACAACCTTTTCTTCTTTTCCTATCAAGGAAAATACTTTTAACAATTTCACTCTTTTCCTGTTTCTATCAGATCCGGCCACCACAACACAACTACCGAAACCAACACCAGCGCGGATTTGGTTGGATCTAGTGGTGGTGATGGTTTCGTGGTGGTGGCAATGGGTTTTGAGCAACTCAAGCCTATGAACAAGACACAACTGAACCACCCATATTAGAAGCAGTGGTGTAGCTATCGGGGCTGATTACAAACCCTGAAACCAGCCGGGATTATCTAAAGTTGCTTCTTGGCCAAGGCTGATGAAATAAGAAATATCTTTTGGAACTGTGCACCACACCATTAGTGATCTAGCCGTATAAAGGGTTGGGCTGGATCACTAGTGGTGTGGTCATTGTTTCAATGAAAGCTTTTGATCTCATCAGCCTTGGCCAAGGAGTTGCATAAGGTTCCGTACTCATGCTGATATAGGGTTTGTCATCAGCACCGTCGGCTACACCGCGCTGTTATTAATACAGGTGGTTTCAGTTATTACACTGGCAACCAGCCATTGCAGGAAAAAATACGAAGAGTTAGGAGGCATTGGTGTCTCTTAGCTGGAGTTTGTTTCGGCTTATACGTGGGTTTATGAGCTTATTTGATTTCGCCTTAATAACTGAAAATCAGTCAATCTTGACTTCAAATCGACTGTTTGTTTGTTTGTTTGGTAGGTATATGAATTTTGAAGAACCAATAAACAAATTATTATTTTTATATCTGATTTTAAACAAGTAAAAATGAATTAAGAAGATCCACAAGTGTTTTTAGAGAAAAGAGGAAAAAAAACACTAAAAAAGGATAAAGAGAGAAAAAAAAACAAGGGGCTTATAAATAGGGGAGGTAAGGGCTGGGCGATAATTAAGCACCATCCTACGGGGTTTGTTGGGTTGACCCGATAAGCCTAATTGGACCCGAATAAACCTGATCGGCCGACCCTATAAGGCTTTATCGGGTCGGGTCAACCCCCTACTAAATCCCCATCACATAATAATATGCATGATTGTAACAGATTTAATTATAAAAAATAAGAGGTATTTTCTTCACTTTGATACCATATTCGGTTTAAAAATTGAATATTACTCGGATATTTAAATTTACACGCGTTAAACGTGCGAAAGTTTTGAGGTTTGTTTTGACCTAATATTTAAACCATTTGCATGATGTAAATGAATATCCCCTAGTAATAAACTACTTCTGTTTGAACTTTTAGTGGTTCTATGTTTATATTATAAAACTGTGAAACTGAAAGTGCGGAACAAAAATTACAAAGTTTAACAAGTCAAAACATTAAACTGTCAAAAATTATGGAACATAAACTGATAAAAACTGTGTTATACTGAATACTAAGTGACACACTGAATAAAAAGTACAAAACATGAGTACTTTTGTGGGCCAAGAGGGGTACCCAATATGGAAAGACCAAAGGGTAAGTTATACATACCTCATCTAAAAAGCCATTCATACCCCTATGTTTTTCTTGTTTTTTTTTATCTTTTAAATTTTTTTTAAATTTTTATCCCCTAGTAATAAACTACTTCTGTTTGAACTTTTAGTGGTTCTATGTTTATATTATAAAACTGTGAAACTGAAAGTGCGGTATAAAAATTATAAAGTTTAACAGGTCAAAAGTTGATGTAAAATAATTATTTAGAAAATTATAAATATGTAATTATAAATATGTGCGGTCAAAGGGTTAACCCGTGTTTTGAATACGCGATAACAATTTGAGAAGGACTTCACAATTTATAGAGTTATGGACTAATTTTTTATAGATCATTTGTACACACGTCTACAAAGAGATGCAAGCCACTTAAATCTGATAAGTTGGGCAATATTCCAAAAGAAATTTCAGGTCTACAAAGAGATGCAATACCCATGGTTGCCAACAGAAAGTTCACTGTCCTCAGAACATGTTTACAGATTGATCAAGGCACGTGGGTCATTGCAGAACTTTCACATGTTAGCGCCCCATACACTTATCGTTGGCTTCCTTCTGGATGCTTATAAATTGAACGCATAACCGAGACTGTATCAAAGGTTAGTATACGGAATGCACACATACATTGTTTTTACACACAGTCCCATCATGACTCCTCTTATGAACAGGTTACATGGGTGGAACATATGGAAGTTGATGAACCACTGCCAAACAGGAGTGGATTCGCATTTGGAGCTGAAAGAATGGTAGCGTGGCTTGAAAGATCATGTGAAAGATGGTCACATATGAACGCCACCTGTCACATTAAAGATCCTGAAGGAAAAGGTACTTACGTTTATCATTAATATAATCTAAAGCATGCTGGTTTGGATATCTCTGTTGGCTATGTGTTTTTTTTAATCAAGAAAGCTATTCAATAATGAAATAATATTTGTGTCAGAAATTTGAAACAAGTTTTGCCACCAAACTTCATATTGATGAACTAATAAACAAGATTGTCATACCATCATAAATAAGATGATTGAGTTTTTCATCGTTCTAGTTACAAAAGTATGAGATTCAATACTTGTCAGTGTCAAAATTAGATGATTGAGTTTTTATAATGTGTGACCTTTTGAGTTTATATATAAAAGCTTTTTTAATATAATTTGGAAGTTATATCTTTCTATTCCATTAGGTAGAAAATGATGGCCAGATAAACTCTCGTCCTACTTGATATGTAATAGTCTTTTGAATCTAGTCATGTCTTCGTATACGTGTTAGACCCGGCTATATCCGGCCAAGACCCGGCTATTTCGGCCAAGACCTCACTATCTCCGGTTGGAACCAGCCAAGACCCGGGTATATCCAGCCAAGACCCAGTCAGACCCGGCCAAGACCCCTTCAAACCCAGCTATATCCGGCCAAACCCGGACAAGAACTCGTCAGACCGGCTTTATCTGGCAGACAGACCCGGCTTTATCCGGCCAAGGTCAAACCCGGCCAAGACCTGGTTCCCGGCTTTATCCGGCCAGACCCGGTCAAACCAGGCTATATCCGGCCAAACCCGGCCAGTCATACCAGGCTTTATCCGGCCAGACCCGTTAAAACCCAAACCCGGCCAGGCCCCGGCCAAAACCAAACCCGGCCAAGACCCGGTATGTGTGTAGTAATTCTCATTAATAGTATTGAAGTTTTTTTGTGTGTGTGTGTAGTATTGAAGTATTGTTTCAAGTACAATAGCAACAAGCAGACTAATAGTAGCGTATTGAGCACGCTTCGTCATGTGGCTTTGCGGTTTAAAGTTTAGCTAAGAGTAATTTGCATTTTTGGTCCCTTTGGTATGGTCAAATTGGACCTTAACTTTCGAAATTGCAGTGATGGTCCTTATTTTCAAGTTTGGGTTGCATTTTTGGTCCCTGTTGTTTGGCCAAATTGCAGGTTTGGTCCCGGCCCGGGGACCAAATTTGCAACGAAAACTAAAAAATAGGGACCATCACTGCAATTTAAAAAAGTTAGGTCCCAAACCTGCAATTTGGCCATACCACAGAACCAAAAATGCAATTAAGTCTTTAGCTAAAGTGATGACAAACATGGTGGACCCTTAAAATCATGTTATATGTGCGTTATCAGGTGTGGATTCCACACTGCAGGCTTATACAAAACAGCCATGTTCTTCCTTACATGATTTATTCCAACTTTTATAGAAATGAAAGCAATAAACTGCCTCTACAACGTTATTCGACACATAGTATCACGTACTCAGCAAGACCGATTAAACGTTTTTGTAGAAGTTGACAGTTAAAGGATCTTTGTTGACACCCAGACGTTGCATTCCATTAAGGCCTAAAACTATACCAAGATCGTTACACATAACTTTGCAGGTGCTGCAGACACTCGAACAGAACACGAACTTATAACCAAATAATGTTTTCTCAATCTTAAACCAGTTATCTTTACCCAAAAAAACAATCTTAAACCAGTTATCCAATGTTTCTGGTCCCGGGTTTCCTTCAGCACCTCCCAACATCACAGCATATTGTTTTATATTCTTGTAGTATTTGAACTTCCATACATTTGACTCGTGACGGATTACACCTTTTTTGGAGTTGACAGGAGTGAAAGTCAAGGGGTCTCCTACATACTTATCCTTCCCGACTTGTGAAACACCAGCAGGACAAGTAAACTTGCCGACTGAAGCCCTTTATGAGGGCCAGCCATTAATCGTGTCTTCTGCTGGTTTACGTAGGCAATCCACCCCTGTTTGGCGGTTTTTTTGCTTCCCCGAACGGCTGTCGAGCACAGGACTAGGAGCTGAGTTGGCTGAAAAGGGCCTAATATTTATGCGTCAAAGCATTAGTCCTAATGTCCCCATGTTGTCAACCAAGAGCCTAATAGCTTTGGTTCTAATTTTCGTGGTTATAGCAATCAAAGCATTTGTTGGGATCGGATACCTCGAAAGTGATTCTGTTACTATTGCGCGTTTCATGTGGTAGAAAGTCAATTTCACTTGAGACTAATTCAGAATCAGGTCATCCTGAAAGTGTTCCCAGAATCATTGACGCTACTGACTTTGCCAGAAAACGTCCCGGAAAGTGCTCCCAGATTTGATGATGATTTTCCGTCTATTCCAGAAGGTTACAGGTGGTAATTCCAGTTGTCGACTCCAATTGATCCTAGGTAATTACCTGATTTACCTGACGATGGCATAGAAGAGCAGATGATTCAAGCTGCAACTGAGGCTACGCGAGGCTGAACTTGGTCTACCGGATGATGTTGTACCTCAGAACAGACAATCACAGTTAGAGGTTCCTGAACTGGAACATGCAGTCAAATAAACATTTTATTACTGTATAAGAGTTTTATTAGTCTTTAATAGAAGTGATCAAATATATTGACATAAACATTACATAAAGTGATACATGTTAGCATGTTACTACAGCTATATATCCTTTCGGGCTACTTTCAAGTGCTTTACGCTAGACAAAATTTCAAGTCCTTTCGGGCTCACACCACACACCTTGAGCTACTCGAGATCGATTAAAAAAAATACTCAAAATTGACTCAATTCATAACGAGTCGATCTCAAGTATCGAGCAGGAGTTTCGAGTCACTGATCGAGTATTGAAATACTCGGCTTGTAAGGTCGCGAGCCTAAACAAGCTTGTGTATGACATGGGGATTTGACTAGAGAACCGATTTTTCGCTTTCTCATACTCGAAACAGAATATGTTGGAGGGATATAACGTGCACTTTCAACTTTACCCAAAAATATAACATGCACTTTCAAGTATTTTAAGTAATGTTTGGTCATTTTCTGGGCTGCCACCTCCCTTATTGACCTTCGACAATTAAACGGACATACAGTATACGGCCCATTAAACGTGAAGCATATCCTTGTTCTTGCATTCCTTATTTTGACTTTTGATAAAAGTCTGGTAACATATATTTTGGAAGTGTGAAGTGGCTAACAAACTGACTGTTTTAAACAATCCTAATATAACAGAACATCAGTGAGTAAACTGCATGCTAACCTCTAAACATAAAAACATAATCTCATTAAAAAATTAGAAAGGTGGAGTTGATTTATATGCTAAAACATGACTGCTTTGGAGCATCAAAACTCAGACACCTTCAATTGGTCAAAGTCGACTGTACTGCATAACTTTTTAGAACAAGTCCAGTTAATCAACCAAACAACATCAACCAAAAAAGTGAAATTTGAACATGTCATACCAGACAAAGACCATTAACACAGTTAATAATACATCAAGAAATACCGGAAACAGGTGGAAGTTTTTTTTTTTTAAATCTTTTAACTAACCGAACCGAACCGCCCCACGAACACCCCTAATAACCACAACACCAAAACTCTAATGACCAATAAGACTATGCCAAAAATGCCAACAACAATTACACACAACAATTCTAAAACACATTAGATATAATTTCAGTGGATCGCACGGCTCTGCATGCCTCGTCTTACAAGTATTTGAAAGTCCAAAGTCGGTTTCTTTTTCTACGTAAAATTTGGCCCGAATATCAGCCTTAAGCCCTTAAGTGAGTTTTATTGTGAGTCCACTAACTTTTGTGTGCGGGCTGAGAGGCTAGTAACCTTGAAGATGTTATGTATTAAGGGGTGTTCATCATTTTTTGTTATTGGGTTTTTCGGTTTATTCGGTTCGATCAATTCGGTAAGAAAATCAAATTCGAATTACATATTTTTTATTATTTATTCATTTTATTATATAGGTTTTTAGTATTAAGAAAATTTTAAGCCTACAAAATCTTATATTTATACAAGGAAATAGTTTGATTTTTTAAATATAAATATACATATTTATCTGTATTCGTTTTTCGGTTAGATTCGGTTTTCATTTGCCAAGACGAAAACCGAATATTTAATTTGGTTCAGATTTGACAAATTCAGTTCGGTTTCGGTTTTTTGTTTATTCAGGTATTACCCGAACAATTAACACCCTTATTATGTGGTAACAATTTATTCGCATGTTACCCTTAGTCGTATTTGGGAACATAATCGAATCAAATTAAAACTGAATCAAATTTGTAATCTAATTCAATCAGTAAAATCGAACATAACCAAATTTGTACTTGAGATATGTATGACATTATGCCCCCAGATACGTATTCCGTCCAAACCCCGTTTGGAGGTGTGACAACTCTCTCCAAAATGAGGTCATTAGGGTAAACCTAGAAAATGAATCTCTGAAGGATGAGATCTCTGACCTAAAAAAGGTCATTGAGAAATAGACCTGTAGTAAAGTCACCCTCGACCAACTACTCTCTGAGCAAGTACCTGAAAAAATTATCAATGCCCTAGGAGGAAAAGGTAAGAGAAAAGAGAAAATTTCCTCCAAATAGGTTGTTTTTACTAAGCTTGATGAATCCTCATCTATTCCAGCACCTGAGATCACATCTGGCTCTGAGTCTGAATGTGAGACTCGAGAGCCTCTGCCACCTCTTCCTAAGCTGATAGGAGCTTAACCAGTTAGTACCTCAAATAGTCTTATATCTCTCGCTGACCTAACTCTCAACATGGATGAATTAACACTTAACACACTTGTCCCAAAAATGACTAAACCAACATATGATAAAGTGTCACCCTTACGTACCATTAAGAAAAAGACAGAGACCAAGTCTCCTACTGTCTTTGTTCCTCAACTTAAAAAGAAGGCTGACTTATCAGCTAAGCAACTTCTTTTGACCCTAATGGATGAAGTTAAGAGTCTAAAAGAACAAATCAAAGTTCCTTCATATAACTCTCCATCTCTATTACAAACTAGGAGTTTAGAGTCTTCCAAAGGGAAACAAACCACCTGGTTTGGTATTTGTAAACACTGTGGTTTTAAAAATGATCTTGATAAGGATTGTTACCTAAAACCAAAGTGTTCCACTTGTGGGTCTACTGACCATCTGACCAAGGAACATCTTGAACAATTTGCTATTAATAAAACCCTGATCAAGCTTAAAGCTCAGTCATCTATGAATCCCTCAGCTAAAAAGGCTCCTATGAAATCAAAGCCTTTCAAAGAATGTAAATATTGTGGATTCAATGACCATCACTTTGATAATTATGAATACTACCTTGGGTGTGAAGTATGTGGTAGTGTTGCTCCTGAACCACTGTCCTAAGAAGCACCCCAACAGCAGGAAACCCAGTATTGCTAATAGGCGATCCACTGAACCCACTAAAAAGTAGGTTCACAAAAGAAACTAACGTGTGTGAAAATTTCTATGCATGAATAATTAATGACATATTTATGGTATCTAGATAGTGACTGTTCTAGACACATGATATGGGTTAAACAATATTTGCACATATATTCATAGGAGTCAGGTCCTAAAGTGGTTTTTGGAGATAACTCTCCAGGGGACACATAAGGATATGGCTCAGTTAACTGTAATGGAATCACTTTTACCAGGGCTGCTTTTGTGAATGGTCTAAAGCATAACTTGATCAGCATCAATCAGCTGTGTGATGCTAACTATAAAGTTCTGTTTACCAAGACTAAGGGAACCATATTCAACCAGAATGATGAAGTTGTCCTCATTTCTCCTAGAAGAAAAGATGTCTATGTCATTGATATGTCATCTTTCAATTAAGAAAGCAATGCTTGTTTCTTTGCCAAGGCCTCACCGAGTGTTAATTGGCTATAAGAGACTATCCCTCAACTTAAAAAACATAAACAAACTTGCAAAACAAAACCTTGTTGTTGGTATTCTCTCTCTGACTTTCACTAAAGACAAAAACTGTTCAGCTTGTAAAAAAGGAAGCACCATAGAACATCATTCAAAACCAAGAGATCATTTTCCATCAACAAGTGCCTACATATTCTTCGAATGGATTTGTTTGGACCTGTCAAACCTCAAACCATCATCCACAACATATATACCCTTGTTACTATCTGGTAGCCAAAGCATTCAGGGTATTCAACATCAGAAGACAAGAAATGAAAGAAACATATCATGTCACATTCAGTGAAGATGATGAAGCAATTTCTCAATCTAGCACAGAAGGAGATGCAATCAACTTCAATGAAAATAGATCATTCCCTGATGATGAATTCCTTGAACCCAGGAGTAAAGTTACTCAATGCTTATTGAGTACTTTTCCTACATACCTGCATATGAAAACATCACCCCCACTCATTCACTTATTCTTCAAGACTCTGTCTCTCCTGAAGAACCACATGTGTTCACGAGTGCTGATGATCACCCAGCCCTGAATGATCATGTTCATACTGAATCAGCTGATAATCTTGACCCTGCTAAAATTCAATACAATGTCATCATTAAATCAATCGGTAATGTTCAATCCTCACCAACAATCATCTTACCCTCAACCGCTGTTGATATCAATCCCATAGCTGAAGGTACTCTCCAACCTCCTATTCCTCAAGGCAGATGGTCAAGAGAAAAGCAAATTGAACTAGTTAACATAATTGGTGAACCTCTGGCAGAAGTAGGGTTAGAGACTCAGAAACTGCTTCAGCTCATGAATGTCTATATGTTAACTTTCTCTCTGAAATGGAACCCAAGAAAATGATTGAAGCTCTGGAAGAAGAAGGGTGGATTATTGAAAGACAAGAAGAGCTGAATCAATTTGAAAAGAACAAGGTCTAGACTTTGGTTCCTAAACCTCGTGGTAAAACCATTATTGGGACCAAATGGATATGGAAAACCATTATTGGGACCAAAACTGGGTTATAACTCGCATTTAGAAAAAGAACCAGTGGGTTTGCAAGATTCCACATCCTCATTGCATCATAATTAAGCTAGTTAGCGACTATGTGGCTCACATGCTTTGAACAATCCTGTTTCAGAGAAAGATGATGTCATGTTCGCAGTTATAACTATTACATTGTAATATGATATGCAAGGTTTATAAGAATGCAAGTAACTTCACTGACGTATCCCTAAAAGAAGATAATTACTTTGGCATTGGTTACCGTAGAATTTACAACTACTGATGTCACTAACACATTTTTTAAAAACAAATCATAATGGAAGTATAGAACAACTTGAGGTCTTCTAGATAACTTTAATACACATCAAGAGCATCCAAAACTATTAACAGTTAAAATTGTATGATGTTTTTGTAATAAAGTGGTATTGCGCAATTCTAGCTGTATGCCACACCCATGAAGAGTTGGTATTGAAAAAATAACACGGTGAGTAAACTCACGGCTGCAACATTCAATAAGACAAGAATCATTAAAAATCATATATGGATATATCCGTATTCATGTCTATTAATAATATAATGAATGCCCACAGAAGATTAGGATCTCAGAGCGAGTGAGTGGTGTCTTCGAGAGAGGAACAAAGAAACAAGAATGATCGAGACACAGAGGTACTTGAGTGTAATATGGCGGGAGGGTTTATAAGCTCGTTTGTGTTGCAACGTTGCTCCTTAGGGTATTATTCTATGTGAATTGACAATAATACCCCTGACGATAATAAAGTTAACAAAATTTGGGATGGAGTTACGGCAAAGAACCGTTCAACTCGAAATGGACAACTACAGGGACGATCAGTGTAATTTCGGGACTTTTATGATGAAAACTGCCATTTTGGGACAACCATAAAGATGATATATGTACTTAACTCTTAATAATAAAGAA
>BQNB010043746.1:0-45323 GCA_026074375.1 Tanacetum coccineum | reverse complement strand
ATTGATTCAAATGGTTAAAATCCATACTAACAAGAATATTGCAGATTTGCTTACAAAAGCTTTTGATGTAAGTAGATTTTAATATTTGATTGCTAGTATTAGAATGTTAAATCTCTAAAATCTTTTATCTCTTTATGTTTTTGTAAAGTTTTGTATGAATTAGTACTGTTATTCAGGACATTAAAAGTTTCTGCTGCTAAGTATAATTAGAACTGATGGTTATACTTAATACTGCTGAGTTAATACTGTTAGTTATACTTAATATTGCTGGTATAATTAATATTGTGAAAATTGATATGGCTTGTGTTTTCTTGGTTTTTGGACTAACATTTTGCAGGAAAAGCAAAGAAAAGTGTTAGATTGATGATGGAAGAGCTGTGTCAAAACAGACAGAGTGATTTGGTAAGAAAAACAATTAAGAGAGTTGGTGAGAATAAAAACAAAAAGAGATCTGTGTAAAAATAGACAGAGTGATTTGGTGAGAAAAAGAATTGAGAGAAGTGGTGAGTTGAAAAACAGAAAGAGAGTTGAATATATTAAAAACAGACAGAGTGTTTGGAATGGAATTGGAGTTAATACTGGTGACTCAAAGTTAATGTTGCTAGGCATAAACTTACTACTGCTGGTAAAAGTTAATGCTGCTAGGCATAAACTTAATACTGCTGGTAAAAGTTAATGCTGCTAGGCATAAACTTAATACTGCTGGTGAAAGTTAATGCTGCCAGGCATAACTTACTACTGCTGGTGACAGTTAATGCTATTGAGGGTATTTTCATAAATACTTCAATTAAGGGTTTCAATCACTCATTTAATTGATTTTACTCTTTCAAATACTCTAATCACAAACCCTAACTCAATTTCATCATCCATCATCAAAACCCAACACAAATGGCGAATCTAAAGTTTGCAGATACTCACAATATGGTCGCGTTTTTGTCTAAATCCGCTGAAAGTGAAGGGTTTGAACAAATTGTGGATTTTCTGAATGCAAACCCTATAAAGTATGCACTAACGATCAATCCCACTATCTACATTTCGTGCATAGAACAGTTCTGGTCTACTGTCAAAGCCAAAACTGTCAATGGGGAAGTACAGTTACATGCCCTAGTGGATGGAAAGAAGATCATCATCACTGAGTCGATTGTTAGAAGAGATCCTTAACTAAAATATGCTGAGGGTGTTGATTGTCTACCCAATGCTACCATCTTTGAACAACTTGCATTAATGGGGTATGAGCAGGTTTCACAAAAACTCACTTTCTATAAAGCATTCTTCTCCCCATAATAGAAATTCCTTATTCATACTATTTTACGATGCTTAAGTCCAAAACAACTGCATGGAATGAATTTAGTAGCACTATGGCATCTGCAATTATCTGCTTAGTTATAAACCAGAAGTTCAACTTTTCAAAGTTTATTTTTGAAAGTATGGTGAAGAACTTGGATATTGTGGGCAAATTTTTGATGTATCCAAGGTTTGTACAAGTCTTTTTGGATAAGCAACTGGAAGGGATGTCAAATCATAATAGGATTTATGTTACACCCTCTCACACTAAGAATATTTTTAGAAACATAAGAAGGGTAGGGAAAGGTTTTTCTGGAAGAGAAACACCCTTATTTCCAACAATGGTGGTACACAATCAAGAAGAAATAGGTAAAGGTTTAGCAATTCCTACTGATCCCCATCACACACCTACTTTTATTCAACCATCTCCTCAACCTTAAAAGACTCAAAAACCTAGGAGGCCTAAGAAGAAGGACACTCAGGTACCTCAGTCTAGTGTTCTTAGTGATAATGTTGTAGATGAGGCTGTCTATAAGGAGTTGGATGACAATTTGGTAAGGGCTGCCACTACTGCTTCTAGCTTAGAAGCAGAGCACGACAGTGGTAACATCATTAAGACCCAATCCAAGGCAACACCTAATGAAGTTGGTTCCCAAGGAACTACTTCAGGTGGTGGTCCCAGGCGCCAAGAAATAATAAGGGATACAATTGCTCAAACTATGTTTGAGAATGTATCTAAACTTTCTAATGATACACTGCTCACAAGAGGTAACACACTTAAAAGTGGTGAGGATAGTCTGAAACTTAATGAATTGATGGAACTATGTACCAATTTACAACAAAGGGTTCTTGATTTGGAGAGTACAAAGACCACTCAAGCTAATGAGATTGCAAGTTTGAAAAGGAAGGTCAAGAAGCTTGAAAAGAAGGATAGATCAAGAACTCATAAGCTGAAAAGACTTTATATAGTTGGTTTGAGTGCTAGGGTAAAATCCTCTGGAGATGAAGAAGATTTGGGTGAGGATGCATCCAAACAAGGGAGGAAGATTCATGATATTAATGATGATAATGAGATATTTGATGTGGATGCTTTATCTGGTGAGGAAGTATTTGTTACAGAGCAAAGTGGAAATGTTGTTGAGGAAGTAGTTGCTGTGATTGATGCTGCCAGTACAATTCTAGTTAGTCATGCTATAATAACTGATGTTGAAATTACTTTAGCTCAAGCGCTAGCAGAGTTGAAGAGTGCAAAACCCAAGGCTGATAAGGTTGTGATACAAGAACCAGAGCTGGGTACAACTACAACAACACCTACAACAATAATATCTATACCAAAACCTCCACAAGACAAAGGCAAAGGGATTATGATTGAAGAGCCTGTGGTGGAACAAGTGAAGCCTATGAAGAGGCTTAAACAAATGAGGCTTGATGAAGAACTTGCCTTCAAGCTACAAGCTGAAGAAGAAGAAGAAGAAGAAGAAGAAGAAAGGCTTGCCAGATAAAAAGCTTAACAAATTAAAGAAGCCAACATAGCTTGGGATGATGTTCAAGATAAAGTTAAAGCTGATTATCAGCTGGCTTAAAGACTGCAAGCTCAAGAGCAAGAAGAATTGACTGATGAAGAAAAGGCAAGATTATTTGTACAATTCTTAGAGCAAAGAAGAAAACATTTTGCAGCTAAGAGAGCAAAAGAGAAGAGGAACATACCACCAACAAGAGCTCAACAAAGGAATATCATGTGTACTTATCTGAAAAACATGGAAGGATGGAAGCCCAAAAGTTTAAAGAACAAGTCCTTTGCAAATATTCAAGAATTATTTGAAAAAGCAATGAAAATGGTGAGTACCTTTGTTGACTACAGGACTAAGTTGGTGGAAGATAGTTCCAAGAAGGCAGAAACAGAGCTGGAAGAGAATTTAAAGAAAGCTAAAGCAGAAGTGATGAAAGGTAGTTCTAAGAGAGAAGGAGAAGAGTTAGAACAAGAAATTATTAAGAAGCAGAAGGTGGATGAGGATACCGAAATAGCAGAGCTTCAAAGTCGAATAGAAGTCATTCCAGATGAAGAAGAGGTAGCAATTGATGCTGTATCTTTAGCTACTAAGCCTCCAACTATTGTTGACTGGAAGATCCACAAAGAAGGAAAGAAAATCTATTATCAAATAATAAGAGCTGATGGAAAGTCATAAATGTACAGAGTCTTTAGTCAAATGCTTAAAAGTTTTAGCAGGGAAGACTTGGAAGATTTGTACAAGCTGGTAAAAGCTAAATATGGATCAACAAGACTAGTGGAAGACTTAGATTTGATTTTATATGGAGATTTGAAGACAATGTTTGAACCACATGTTGAAGATCAAGTATGGAAGAATCAAGATGATTACAATGTGTTGGATTAGAAGTTATATGATTCCTGTGGAGTTCTTTCATTGAGGATGAAACATGTGTACATTCATATGTTGGTAGAGAAGAGATATCCCCTTACACCATCTATAATTACAGATATGCTGAACAAGAAGCTTCAGGTTGATTATTTAAATGAAATGGCATATCAGCTTCTTAAACTTCTCACAAAACAGCTTAAGAATCAATGAAGTGTTTGGAAGCATCCTCCTGGTGATTAATGAAGCTTTCAATGAAGAAACTTGAGATTTTGATGAAGAATATCAAGTTTAGGGGAGGATTGTTGGGATTAAAAGACTTCTTGATGATCTTAGAGTTACTGCTGCTCAGGTTTGTGTTACTGTTTCATTAAGAATTCTTCTAATATTAAAGATTAGATTCCGCATAATCTTTAATACACTTAACAAAGTTTCTACTACAGTTGTGTTAGATTTATCTAATATAACTAAACCTTAAACAAGCTTAAGGAATTCGATCTATTGAAGTGGGATCCAACAAGAGGTATCCTACAACTGGGATAACAAACACTACTAAGATCTACATCCTAGGTTTCATACAATCATAAATAAACACAATAGAAGGTTTAGCTAAGCATGTTAAAGATAAAGTAAGAACAGATAAGAATCACACAACAAGACATATTGAATTATTAAGATAGTCTTACTTGATTAAAACATAAATTAAAGGAAGTACGATAGGGTTTTGGGACCTAAAATCATCCCTTATAGCTACTAAATGAACTAGGGTTTGCCCCTTTCTTTTACTCTAAAGTTACACACCTAAAACCCTAAAAACTCGACTAGGACTCCTTGGTGTATAAAAGGAGGTCCTAGGGTATAGAGTTAGATGTACCAAAAATGAGTCATTCATAGAATTGTTATAGCTTTAAGGTTTTGTAACCCTAATACTAGTTAGAGTATTCGTGTTAATATATTGAAGCTTTTGTTTGTTAATTTGTGTGTTTATTAGAATTACTGTTTCATTGAAGAATTCTTCTTATATTAAAGATTAGATTCCGTATAATCTTTAGTATTATCAAACAAAGTTTCTATTATAGTTGTGTAGGATTTATCTTGCATAACTAAACCTTACACAAGCTAAGGAATTCAATATCCATTGAAGTAGGATCAACAACTATTCACATTTTCAACGAAATCAAGAAGACACTTATCATGAACACCATCAAACATAGATTTCTTACAATTAGCACAAATAGGTTCAGAATTCGCATTTAACAGTGAATGCTTAACATCATCATCACAAATAGATTCAACAACATGATTCTTTTTATTAACTTTCCTAGGTTGGGCTTCTACTTTATTCTCCATGTTCCTACTTGTTGTTTGCGAGATCCTATCATTCCTTTTATTGCCAGTAGGCTTTGATCCGCACTTACTAGTAGAACACTTCAATCCTGTAGAAGACAACACATGTGTGTTAGAATCTGATGTTTTTGATGACTCTACTTGTTTACTGTTGATTGAGGATGTGAGAGGTTCATCAAACCTAACTTTCTTGACCTTGTTTTTTTGGTGTAACAACAACCTTTTTTTGCACAAAGATTAATCGCATTAGGGCATGAATCTCGAACATATACAAGTAACTCATGAATTTGTTGGGCATGCTTACATGCAAAGTCTAACTCTTTATCTAAAGGTTGTTTTGCTTTAGCTTGTTTGACTATTCCTCGAAGAATATCAGCTTGTTCTTGAGCATACTTAAGGTATTTTATATGAACATCCCTATTTTGCAATAACCTAGGTGCCAAAGGTTCTAAATCTAGCTTGAACATGCCTGGAACAATAGTGCTGGCAGATGGTATTTGTGCAGCAATATCAACAATTTCTTTTCCTTTTATTTTTCGTAAATCATTTTTCAATGATGTGATCACAAAAACCTTATCTTGAATTTGAGCTTTTAAATCCTCATTTTCAGCAGATTTTAAGTTCAGTTTATCAATTAAAGAGTCACTCTGTTCTAGTATGGAAACCATGTGTCTTTTTAATTGAGTCAAACTGCTCTTTAAAAACCTGTTTCACATGATTAATTTCATTACAAAGACGCTCGTTTTCCGAAATCAATTTTGCCACACTATTCTCTAGTTCCACATTTTTTGTCTCTATTTCACAATAATCATACTTGACATTCTCATCCTTGGACTTTTCTCTCATTGATTTTATCATGTCCTTCAACTTACAAATGGTACTGTCTTTGTCTTGAAGCTGAGCTTTCAAATCATTCTTTTCAAAAAATTCTGGAATTTCGAGAGCATTTTGATTATTACAAGATTCATCTTTTTGAAAAATTTCTTGATTAAGTTGTATTGACGCTTCAAGAGAAATACAATGTTTTTCAAGTTGTGAGTACCTTTTCAAAAGATTATTAAACGCATTTTGTGATTTCAAAAGCTCCGCCTCAAGATTACAAGATTCTTTTCTCTTTCCATCCACATTCACAGATTCACCAAGCAAAGACATAGAATTCATCACAGTTAAAAGAACATCTTGAGACATGATTTGTTGTAAGAGTCGATCATTTTCCAAAAATAATTCTTTCTTAGCAATTTCCAAACATTGTTTGTCGACTGAAAACTGTTGAACAGCAGCGTCCATTTGGTCAAAAACTGTCTGTACTTCCATTATTTCATTTAGAAGATCTCTATCAAACACATTGAAGATGTCTTTTAAAGATTTTAGAAATGGAATAATTTCATTGTTAAAGACAGCTTTTGTATGTTCAAACCCCTATTCATCTTCTGTACGAGCATCGGGTATAGTCCTTATCTTCACCGCATTGTTAAATTTGGCAAGGTGAAATTTAAGTTTTTAAGGCTTTCATTCACCAAGCTAACCTTAGGAAGTTCCTTAGGAGCTTCTATTTTGACAAGGGATGCATCAAAAGTTTTACTGGTAGGATTGGATATATGAAACCAGAAAGCTTGTTCAGCATCCATTTCTTGTTGTGGAGTAAAATGTTTCCCAAAATCTTCAGAAAGTCTTTTTAATTTTTCATAATCAACAAGTTTATGAGAAATGTTTTTATTAATAACCTCTGGATCCTTTGCTTTTTCAGACATTTTTTATCGACTCTTTTCTTCCAAAATCAATGTTTCCTCATCATCAATCACAGCCATAGCAACATGTTTATCAGAGATAACAATACCATCATACAAGGTTGGTTTAATCCACTGAGCTTTCCTAAGATAAAACGGATTTTGATAACCTAGAGCTTGTTTGTGTATATTATCATAGAAGACTTGTGGCTTAGTTAACATGTGCACTATTTGAGCAGATTGACCCACTTTAAAAATAATATTATCAAGTTCCTTTATCTTCTTTTCCGAATCAATTTCATTTTCAATATATTTATCTTCCTTTTCTTGGGATTCACTTTTGGAAAAAGTAAATATTTGTAATAAACATTCCTTTTCTTTGATTTGTTTAGAAAGATTTTGCTCAAGTGAGTCAACTTGTTCTTTCAGTGTAAGTTTCTCCTTAATCATATCATCCATTTAAGAATCAATCATTTTTTCACGACTACTTAAATCAATATTAAGACTTTGTTTATATGTTTTGACTCGTTCTTTATATCTTTCTAGCTCAGCGGTTATTGATTCACTATTCTGTTCCTTATTAGCCTTTCCCAATTATTTACATGATTAATCATTTGTTTTGACATTTGTTCTATCATAGATAAAATCATTGAATCTTGTTGTGCCTGCAAATGAGTATCTTAAACATTTGCCTATTATGTTTGTTAACAGTTTAGATACACTATAAAATATACTATAAAATAATATTCCACAGAGCAATTAAGAAAATTCCCTAAGGAAAATTCACTCTCAAAAATATATATAGTATAATATATAATACGTATATTTAACCGGGTAAGAATGATCACCCGGGTCGTTTCCCCAACGACTAATGCAATTGAAACCTCGTTTAAGTTCGGATTCTGATTTGAATTGAGCAAAGATATTTTTGATAATCTATTTCTACTAAATAAAAAAAACAATTAAAATGGAAAATTAAAGGGTAATTAAACAATTAAACAAATGCGGGAAACAAATAAAACGCGACAATAAAGCAAACCTACTAAATTTAAACCCTAAAATTGCAAATTAAGTTTCTAAACCTAAATTATGATAAAATAAAATTTTAAGAAAAAGAAAAATATTTTTTAGATTATTTTTGATTTTTTTTAAGAATTAAAAAAAACTATTTAAAACTAATTAAATCCTAGAAAATATAAAAAATATAAAAATAATTGAAATTATATTTTTCCTAAATAAAATAAGTAAAAATAAATTTTTAGAAAAAAAAAGAATTACTATTTTTGGCTTTTTAGATTTTTAGATATGATTTTTCTAAAATTTAAACTAATTAAAAACTATAAAAATAATAAAACTATTAAAAAATAAAAATCTTTAAAAGGAATTTATAAAAATTAACTAATAAAGAAAATATGCATAAATTTATTAAAAATTCAAAGCCTAATTTTTTACTTTTTATAAACTTTAATTTATTTATTAAAAAACCTAACCCTAATTATTAATTTAAAACTCAAATAAAAACTAAATTAATTAACTAACTAAGGACCCTAATTGAAGATCTAAAGGTCCTAACTGACGTAATCAAACTAACTAACAGAGGGACAAAATAAAACCTAAAAATTACAATTTCTACCCTGAGGCCCAACCCGACTTAACTCAAAGTCCTAATTAAGCCTAAAAATAAGTTGAAGATCTAAAAAGTGCTTAAAATGAAAAACTCAAAAAAGCAAAGTTTAAGAAAAAGCTGGTGGGAACAAAGTTAATAAAAGCTATATGGGCTGAAACTCACAGATAAGCTCAATAAGAGCTTGTCTATAAGCTGATTACATAAACAAGTGAGTTAAGCTCACTTGTGCTTTTTGACTTGCAAAAAGCTCAAATTAAGCTCATTTTGAAAAAGGAAAAGTGATTGAGAAAGCTTATGACATGCTTAATCTATGAATGAAAAGAAATGAGAGCTTGAACTACTTTTAAGCTACTAAAAATGATGAGGAAACAAGCAAACTCAGAAATCTAGATTAAGCTAAAAAGCACAAAGTAGCAAAATAGACTATAAGCTATAGAGGACTTAAAGAACTACTTATAAACTAACTATTTATGCAATAAAAACAAGTAACTTAAGCAAAATTTAACAATTTTAAGAAACTACTAATTTACCTACTATTTTTGGTGCTTTTGGCTTTTTGGTGAATTTTGACAGCAAATTAAGCTAAGCTAATAAGCAATAAACCTAAAACTATTACTTAATCTATATTAAGATACTTCTATACTATATATTTCTAGAAAATAATCTTCTAAAACCTACAATTAACTTACTTAAATTGAGGCTTAAAATTAGTCTATTCACTCAGCATATGCTGAGTGTGTTAGACAGTAAGTGCTGATGCACTTGGCAAAGCCTCAAGGACCAAAATGCAGGTCAACCTAGTGGCTTAGCTGCACTTAAACACACTCCTTGAGTGTTTGTAAACACAAAACAAGCACAATAAAAACCTTGCTAGCTTTTGATCAAATTTGAGCATACAAAAGAAAGGGCAAAATGTCCTGGTGCATGAACTATGATAACAAGCCATAACTATTTGATTTTTGCAAACTAAACTTTAAAAACTTTATTAAAACTAATCTTAAATGAAAACTCAACTGACCTGAACAAAATGCACAAATTAGTTTGACTTTTTAAGGTCAAATTCACTAATGCCAAACACCCCTTATTGCACTTGACAGTTTTTTTTTGAAAAAGCTTTAAAATGCAATCCTAATGAATAAACCTATATTACCAGATTACTAAAAGCATATAACAACTTAATAAAACACTAATTAACAACTGAATTAAACTAGAATCTAAGATCTAAGATATTAAACAAATATTTTTGGTTTTTTTTATCAATTTTAGAAGAAATGAAAATTAGAAATTCTATAACTATCTAAACTAAAGCAGATTAAGAAATATGACTATTAAGCATAAATGAAGAGAAATAAGCTCAATTAAGATCAACTTATAAGCAGATAAGCAAAATTAATAAGCAATCTAAAACTAATAAGAACTAGAGACAAGTAATTAATGAAACTTAAAGAGAAACTTACAAAAAACCTTTAGCTCAACAAAAGGTACCCAAATAGGGCAGCTACAAGCTCCCTAGCTTATTAATAAGCTAGGGTAAAAGTCCATGGGGATCCTTCCCTTTTAGATCCCTCTTCCAAAAGCTCACAATCCATTATGCAAAGGTAAATAGGTTTTTTAACTGATTTTATGTATAATTAGTAAGATTAGGTTCAGTTAAGCTCCATCAAGAGCTTAGAGACTCTTGAGAGCTTATTAGAGCTTATTGGAGTTTTAGCTTAATAACTTGTAGGAAAATGAAAGCTTATGAATATTGAACAAAAAGAGCTTAAAATAGATTAAAAACTACTGAATTCATTAATAGAAAACTTGATTACAATATTTAAAAGGAAATTACAAGATTTAAAGTAAAATTAAGCTAAAAACTAGTCCTAAAAGCTACATGCCTGTGTGTGGAGTGTGTGAGGCCTATTTATAGCCTGCCTTGGATCCTTCTAGCCTCTTGAGTCTCTTTCCAAGCTTTCAATCCGTACCCTTCATTTTTCATTCATTATTGATCTCTTTCTTGAGCCGTTGGATCACATTGTGGACACCTGAGGATTGCCAAGCTGTCATTCTATGATTGTGACAGCTTGTGCTACTTATGTGAGTAGATTAGCACAAAAACCCACTATTATTTATGCTTTCACCATGGCTGACGTGGCCTTAATTGAGTGTGAGCTTCATAATTCCTTTGATTTGACTGAAATCTCCCTATCATTGTGCTAACAAGCTTCTGAATTGACCATCTAACCCCTTGATTTCCATTTGCCCCTTAATTTACCTAGTATGGTGAAACGAAGATGATAGGTGAACAGTAAAAAATCTTTGGCGCCCATTTTCTTTTTGACAGAGTTGGGTAATTCAGTTGGAGTTTGGCTAAATTGCACAAATGGTCCTTGTCTTCTCTTTTTCCTTTTCTAGTATTAAATCACTTTTGGAAATTGCAAAACCAGCCCTTGTGGTTTATTAAAAGGAGAAATGGGCTAGTATAGTGGGCTTTGTAATGGGCTTTTGGGCTTTTTGGATCCGGATAAGGTATTTAGGGTTTTTTAAAGGCCCATTAAGGTTTTCTGGGCCCAATAAGGGATTCTAAGGCCCATTAAGAGATGAGGGGTCATTTTTGGCTTTTTGTGAAAGTTGAAGGACTGGAATTGGATTATTGTGAGGTTTTGTCTTGTAGTGGTTTACTGCTGTTGACCATGTTGACTGGATTTGACTGCGGTCTTTGACTTTCTGGCTTCGGCTTTGATTCTTTGGCTTCTTTTTGTACTCTTCTGATTCCCGTGTCCGTGCTTGCCCGTTTTTTGACTGTTTTCTTGTGAGTTTTGATATATCCGTACCTGCATACACAAAACACAAATACAAGCATATTTTTGCCATTTTTGGTCTGTTTTGGATTTAATTGGGTTATTTTAGGTACAAACGGATATGTGTATTCTACACTTATCAAAATTCCCCAAACTAAACGATTGTGTGTCCTCACGCAATATCACATGCCTTATAACCAAATACCTCGAAAATTCCCCAAACTAAACCTTTGAAAAGTAGCAAAGATTTTTGTTGAGAGAGTTAAGAGATCACAAGTTATAAAACACCCGATTTCCCATTTTCAAAGATTTTTCTCTTTTTATGATTTTCTGATAATTAGATACCTTACTACATATAAAACAACTTATTTGTGTTGACATAATGTATTGTTTTCATTACCTCATTGGTAACTTTTAGGATCATAGAACAAAAAGCACAATTAAGTGTCTAAAAGATAACTTCATCATCCCCGATTTTTCACTTTTCCCATGCTAAGCTTAAAAACAAGATCATTGTCAATTACAAGTCATGACACTAACACTACTCATAAATACTAATTGTGTACTTACTTTTCCTCCCACAAATCCTACTTTTGTATCTCAAGATTTTACTTAAGTCATATACCCGAAGGCTCTTTAAGACTTGTTTCGATACTTATTAATTCCAAAAATAAAGTGTAACGGTTAAGAACGCAATAATTAGCTCCTAGCCCTTTTCAAAAGATCAAATGTCATCAAGATTAAAGTCCACATCGAGGCAACCAAAATTTGGCTTTTATTAGGCTACTTAAGCAAGGCACCATTCATGTCATATACCCTAAGGCTCTTTAAGACATGAATGGACCAATCTTATTTGCACCATATACCCTTAGGCTCTTTAAGGCACAAAATAAGACAAAAATTAAGCAACATTATTAAACCTCAGTCCTTTAGAAGGCTACAACATCGGCCACGCCTCCGACAAGATGTAGCAAACATATTTCGACTTCGGTAACTTCCTCGACCTTTTAGAAGGCTGTAACATCGGCCACGCCTCCGACAAGATACAACAAACTTTTATCAGTCTCGGATTATTATTGAATTCTACTTATCCCATATACCCTAAGGCTCTTTAAGGAATAAGCAAATTTTTTATTTCTTTGTGGTTTTACTTATTAGTATGCCAAATTTTAAGTATTCTTGATGTGTTCATCTAATCATAAAGGAACTAAAAGAAAACTTTATCTAACTAATTATTAACAAAAAACCTTACAACTCTATTTATTAGACATTGTGAAACAGCTAATGGAGAAGAAAAAGCCACAAATTAACACTTATGTGCTTGAATAGAACCAACTACTCTACGTTTAATGCATGACTTATACAATAACACTTTCTTCTGATCTTCGCAATTTTAAATTTCTCTAAGAAAAGAAATTCAGAAACACTTAGCTTATAGATGCCAACTCGGCACTTATTTAAATCTACTTGAGATTAGATAAGTCTACAATTTACTTGATTCAATTCTAGCATGTTTAAAGTCTACTAGCACAAACTATCATCATTAATTGCTAAGGGAGAAAGCTAGAACTCTACACGTACGATCGGGTCAAAAATTACTTCTTATTCTTACCAACGGAAAACCTACATTCGTGTCTTAACACTTATATATATATATTCTCTTTATTTTCTTTTTTTTGACTTATATTTATGACTAAAAAAATTTTAAAATTTTTGCTATTTTTTGTGGGAAAAACAGGTACGTGAGAACAAAACAATAAGCAAGCAACATCAAAGCGATAGATTCCCTTCCCTAAACTAAAACGAAACATTGTCCTCAATGTTTAAAGTCGGGTCTCTACGAAAATCTAAGCCGTTTATGAATTATGCAAAGATAAACGTTAATCGATAATGATTAAAGGATATTGGATCTCCCCAAACTAAATTCAGACAAAGGATGTGAAGCTCGAGTAGAACGGGACAATTCAACCAGACACTAAGTTTATGGTCAGTAAACCTAGAGACCATCGTTATTTGGGGGCTAGAACTAGCACTCGGGGGTAGTTCTATTGGCATATCATTAGATTCCATGATCCTAGTTAAAGGATACTTTTCAAATAATGAGAAATGCCTGCCAGTGGGCTTCCACTGAGGCTTGTTATTAGCAACAGGTTTGCTAATTGGTTTCTAGACTCTCTTAATGGGTTTCCCAACATTCTTAATCGGTTTCCATTCTTTCTTGGGTTTAACTTTCACAGAATCATCACACATAACCAAACAATCATTACGATTAGCAAAAACCAACGATTTGTTACATGCATCATGAACATTGTTCAAATGTGAAACAAACACAGAATGTTTAACAAGCAAATTAGAATCAACACGATTCTTTTTATTCAAAGTCCTAGGATGTGCTTCTACTCTCCTCGCAATTGCACTCTTAGCCGGCAAAGAACTATGATTCCGAGGGGCTCTCTTAGGCACAGTTTTGCTAGCTCCAAAGGTGGGTTTTACTCCTGTAGACATAGGCACACACACGTTAGTTTGCTTATTAGGATGCACTACTGGTTTTTGAGGTGGTTTGAGTGAAGGTTTGGGGGGTTCACTAAAAGTTACTTGCTTCTTCTTAGGTAACGGGGTTGGTTTGACCCAGTTAGCTCTTTTTGGTGGAACAATGTACTTAGAACTCTTGGTGTACATCATTGAAGCAAATACTTTGGGTTTCACTAGCTCTGTAGGTCCACTATTCTTTTTGCCAACAACTTCAGCTTTCAGTTTGGCAATTTCAGCATTAAGGCACTAAGCTTTTCAGTGTACGCAGTACGTGAGTGAGTATTCGCTTTTGACAGTTCTTCATACCGTTTTTTCAGACTCACGTTTTCTACCTTAAGGCCATCTAGCTGAATCCTAAGGGAGGTAATCGTATCTTTCAACTGAATTCTGTCAGTTTCTAACGCTTGTTGGTCACAACTACCTTCAGTGGAACCGACATGCAACACCTTCATGATGTTGATCTGAGCATCTAAATTCCTGAGGTGTGTATCTTGCCCTTGAAGCAGGTGTCTTAACCTTGTTAATTTCAAAAATTTGCATTGGAGGCACTAGAAGTGTCTATGCATGTTTATTAGTTCTGAAATTTAAGTTGTAAAACTACATAATTCTGTTCGAGAAATGCCAAAACGGTCTCAGATTCAGAAATTAGCTGTTTCTGTTTTGAAATCTCAGCTTCAAGTTCAAGAACTTTAGTGTGTTCCCTATCGCATGCAGATCTAAGATCTTCACAAAGGCAGTTCGAACTAGGGGGCACAACAATATCGGAAGTAAGCACAATAGAGCAGATATCTTTTTCTAAACACTCAGCAATTAAGCATTCATTTATGATTAAAAGATTTTTCTTCTCTATGGTCAGGTTCTTGTATCCAAGAACCCGTGTTATTATTCGCCTCAGTTCATCAAAAAAAAAATTCTGTTCAAAAGTCTTTTATTCTTTGAAAAATGTTTCTTAGCGCTTGATATGTTTTTTGAAATGGTGTTAAAATGGTTACCCGTTGTTGTTCAACAACTGTTTTGCATAATCAAAACACCATTCAGAAACATAGTCTGGTCTTTGTGTTGTTCTTTCTTTTATGATACCTTCAAATTGAGGAAAAACAGCATTAACGTTTCGAAGACTGGTCAGAACTTGACTTGGAGGTCGACTTTTACGAACAAAAGGAGTAGCAGGCGTGGCTGATTTACTAGCTTGACTAGCAATTTCGTTGGCAGAAAGCCAATACGCCTGATCTCCAGATAGTTCCTTCTGAGGAACGAACATAAGGGCATTAAGCTTGGCATAGAAGTCGTTTGCGGGTCGAACATGCCCTGGTTTTTCGTTCATCTTTTTCATGCTAACAACTTGGTGAACCAAGACCTCTTCACTATCCCATATACTAACAGGGTGGTGATTGGGATGCAAAAGGGTATCAGCATCATACAAAACAGGTTGAGCACGCTTGGCCATATAACCTAGACCTGGGTTACGGGTGCCTAGGATGTCCTTGTGCAAGTCATTGGTTGCCTTTTTAGGTTTCTTTGAAAGCATGGGAATAGTTTGTGTTGGCATGTTAAATCTTTGCAACATATCTCTTGCAACTTTGTTAGCATTCTTTAAACAAACTATTTCATCTAGATAACTATCTGCTAGATCCTTTTTCTCAGATAAAATCTTTTCCTTTTCAGATTGTAAAAATGCAATTGATTTTTCTTTTCCTGAAAGAGTGGATTTAAGCAAATCGTTTTCTTGCACAAGTTCAGCGTTACGCTTATTACGCTGAATCACTAGGGCTTGTTCCTGTCTAACTTTGTTTTCAAGATCAAGTTTGACCTTGTGGGTATCTAGACGACATATTTCTTGCTTGCATTGAAGAAGCTCATTTTTTAAGGTCTCGATTTCCAAACATTTTTCTTGGTTAACCTTAGCATGTCCGTCTAGTTGGGTTTGCAAGTCAGTTAAGATGGCAATCATAGAAACTTTATCAGATGTGTCAGCAGATACCTCAGTTGGAACATTTTGGGCTTCGGTGTCAAGAAGATACTGATGATACGGGATCGTATTGTCATCAATCTCAGTCTCAGCATCGGAGTCTAAATGTTCTTCCTGGTGCATCTCCTGACTCAACTGATAATCCACATTATCAAAGATTTGATTGTCATTGGAGTGTACCTCATTGACTGGATTGTTGGTTGCACTAGTGGATGACAAGTTGGCCATGAAAGCGACAGCAGCATTGGGGCCTTCATCCACGTCTGAGTCATATGCATCCTCATGATTGGCTTGAAACATGTTTGTTGTAGTCAGTGCCTGAGGTTGATCATAAGGTGCGGTGCATTCCACATCAGCGAGGAATGCTTCAGCTTCAGCATCTAACACATCTCCTTTCTCTTTAGCTTCCATCAGTAAAGCTTTATCTTTGAAGTACTGAGAGTCCATCTTTCTCTTGGGTTCTTTACACTGCCTAGCAACATGTCCTTCTCCTCTGCAGTTGTAACATATCACCTTCTTGCCTCGAGTACCTGTATTACCATTATTACCTGGAGCCTTCCTCTGAACTGGTTCAGTAACAATGTGACCATCATGCACCGTAGCATGAGTCCTTGAGTTGGAGGAAGTCCGGAGCTGGTTGTTGGTGGGTGGAAACTGCTTTTGGAAACCACTTAAGAGATTAGCAATCTGAGTCATAGTGGCCATCAAAGCGTCATTCAGAGACTGAGCAGTAGGTTGAGGACTAGGAGTTGAGGGTGATGAAAGAGTAGGTGCAGATGTGGTGTGAGCAACATAGGCCAGTAGATCAACAATACTTGTAGACTGCTCTTGTTTCTTGATAGTCTTTTTGTCATGAGGCTCGTAGGCTTTGAGATGAGTATAGATCTGAACATAAGGTGTGGTTGAGATATCCATGTTCTGTTTGACATTAGTCACATACTTACCCCAATAGGCCGGAAGGTTGTTGACAAACTTGGTGTTCATCTGATGAGTTGGAATGTTGAGCTGAGTAATCTTCATGTCATTCACAAGCTTGTGGAAACGCACAAAGTAGTCATGAATTGATTCGTTTCCAATAGCACGAAAGCGTTCGTACTCATCAAATAGATCTTCATTCCTTTGTTGAATAGTCATTCCTGATCCTTGCATAAGCATTTCCACATTATCCCAAATCTCCTTTGCAGTGCTTGTTTGATTTAGGTTGTTGAAGATGTGTTGGAAGAATGTTGTCTGGGGCACGACCTTGACTAAGAATGATTTTTTGTATATTATTATTTTTTTTATATTTTGGGTTAATTTTATGATTTTTTTAATTTTTTATTTGTTTATCATTTTTTTTTTTTTCAGCTTGATATCAGCCATCTCAAGTATGTTTTCCTCTTCATTAATTCAGAATCCATTTTCTTCCTCGGATGTGGGGGGGCACAACTTAGAATCAGTCGGTGGAGGGATCAGAGATCATATGTGAAGGTGTAGTTCCATTCCCTGGAATGTATTCATATCAGCTTGCCATTGGGTTTGTCCTCGAATGTACCTGTTCATACGAATTCTCCAAGAATCGTAGTCCTATGAAAAGTGCCCAAGGTGAAGTTATGAGAGAGGATAAAAGTTGACCTCTCAACCAACATAGGTGTAAACGAGTATCAGGTACTGATGAGCATGTTGTTTCTCATTGGATCCCATTTTAATTTCAAGTATGAATGAAAAGGATCGCAAGTGAATTGATGATTTGTTTTATTTGTGTTTGGTGTTGTATTTGTTTGATTTTGTGTTTTGGTTGAAGTCACTTACTGTTCACCGGGATTTTTAACAAATCTTTGATTTAAACGAGAAAAGAATCATATCTTTTTCGCAGGATATTACAAAATCCAAGAAGAAACCCGAAAACAATAATTAATTGATCCTTGTGTAGAGGTAAAGAAAAGAACAAAGAATATAATTTCCAAATTTAAAAGATTATATCTTTGACTTTTTAGGGACCATATTTACTTCCCAAAATTAACTCTCCCTAGATATCATTATTTACTTCCAAAAGATTATATCTTTTGACCATTAGGAACCAGTTATTTTACTTTCCAAAATAACCTCCACTTAGGAATTAATCAAAACCATGATTTAGAAAATAAATATTTTCTTCCTAAAAATATAGATCTTTTACTTTTCTTTTCTTTTTTAAAAATATGCCTAAGCTTTTTTTTTTTTAAAAAAAAAAAAGCCGAAATTTTTCTAAAAAAAACTTTCGATGAGATCAAAAAAATTAAGTCGAAATCAGATAGATGTATTAAGGCTCGTTCAATTTAATTTTTTCAAACACACAAGATTAAAACACGTACCACTTAGGCTAAAATTAAGCCGAATCCTTGATTGCAACGAGAATGGGTTATTATAGATATTAGATCTAAACATAAACCATCTATGAATTAAGAAATGAAAGCAACACACAAACAAATCCGAATCCGCTCTTTATTTTTTTATTTCCGAATAAAAAATAGAAACACAAACCAAATCAAATCATCAATCTTGAAGGCTCTTGATACCAATTGTAGGTTCCATGATCATTCATACAAACCTTAACAATGATGTGCAGAATCAAGATGCAGGAAAATAAAGACTTTATTGATGATTGAAAGAAAACCTTTTTGGTGGCTAGAAACCCTAACAATAATATAATGACTAGCTATAATGTCTAACCTAATTTTGACTAAACTAGGTGTATTTATACTAACAAGGTTCTGCCCATTCTAGGCTTTTGTTGGGCTTTTCAGGCTTTTTCTTTGTCAGCCCAATTACATTAATAAACATTAATTAATTAACCACTAACGAGCTAGACTTTTGTCTGTATCTTCGAGGACCGGATAGCTCTTTGTTCGGGTCCATTTATATTGATCCTAACAAACAACCAGATTTATGACAACTGAAGCGAAACTCCAAAGGAAGTCTGCATGATCAAATTACTAAACATCAAAGAAAGCAAAAGGAAAATAACAACAAGGTTTCACTGGCTCGCTTAAGGATTTGCTAGAACTAGAACTAATCATCGAAGAAATCCAATCCGTCACCAGAAGCAAACAAGGAAAGATCTTCCTGAATGCAATCTATACCTCTAAATAGCCAGAAATGACATCGTACTTACTAAATTAAAATCTAGTTATAGTTTTTTAACCTAGCCACGGGATGTGTGGTATAAATAACAACACTTGTCAAATTTTGACTATGTACAGTACAAAGGCAATTTGTTCATAATATAATACAATGGCAATCCTGTTATACCTTGTTGTTTCCATACATACTACGATATATCCATCCTAAACAACTTCTCTTATATCATCATCTCCTTCCCATCGTTTACCATGATATCTAATAAATCATAGATATCATATTTGATATGAATTTCTCCTATGATTTTGATATCACTATTGTGACCACGTTTTTTTTTTTTGAACTTTATTCATTTTAAGACTGTGATAATCATTTCTTATACGTGTTTATTTATGTTGATAGAATGCCTCCCAAAAGGATGTCAACATCTGAAGCACCAGCCACGACTCAGGCTGCCATCAGGAAACTAGTTGTTGACAGTGTTACCACATCTCTAGAAGCACAATCCGCTAACATGGCAAATACTGATAATACCACCAGACCAAGAGAAGCTCCTGTGGCAAAACAATGCACCTACAAAGAGTTCATGAGCTGCCAACCTGATAGGTCTTGTTTATCTTGAATCATACATATTAATCATAAAAACTTCGAAGGAATAGTAGAGAGGGCAAGTATTGCAATTCAAATTTATAAAAAGGAGGAAAAAAGAAAAGTTTAATTACAAGGCCTCACCCTCTAATGATGAGTAGAAGGGGTATGTTATAAGGAGAAGTAAGGAGGCTTCCCTTCCTTTTAATTTTTCTAATGTTTCACTTCTAGATTTCCAATTCTTTTGTAATAAATGCTATATCTTTACTTTTAGCATAATATACCTTATTACAAACTACTTTATTCTAAACAAAATAAAGACTAATAACTAAATCACATAATCGACACTTTTTATGAACCTAACAATCTCCCCCTAAGGGTCGATTATTTGACTGGGTCGGTCGTCGTTCGGTGACCGCGAGGAGGGGGGTTGTGTCTCTGAGGGATTGTCCGCCTGAGTGCGAACGACCCGATCCTTAGCTATCAACGTTGCTATATAGTAGATCGGATAGACGCGGAGATCGGCGCAGTCTCATTACCTCACTTCTTTCCTGGTGGTCTAGATAGCACAAAACAATTGTCAGATACTCAGTTTCGTGCTGTGATGGTGGGTAGTGGGGTATATCTTTATCTATACCTAATGATTGAAGGGTACGCTGTACTATATAACTTCGACTAGAATGGAGCAAATAACTTCTTAATCCTTCTAATACTCTGTTTAGCGTTGCATCACAAAACTTATGAATCTCTGAATGTCTCATCACCCTTTTCTCTTTCTTGCTATTCTTGTATATGATTCCATGCACGAGCTCATAGATGATGGAAACATTTTGGAGGAGGAGAGAGAGCGCGCGAGCGCTGGAAAAGATATTGTTGGTGCATGGTGAGAATTAACTTTCTGTTTTAACTTTCAATTCCAAGTTGGAAATCATGCACTCTTTCCCATATCACTGAACTTCTGATGAATACTGATAAAGACCATTGCAACCCTGTTTTTGCATAGTCAGGAACCTTGCCATTCATAATCAGCAAATACATGTCCTCAAAATCATTCTTATTGAGATTCTTGTAATCAGGCTCGGTAATCAACACAATGCACTCATTAGCTCTTCTTGCAACTATCTCTGTGATAAACTTGTGTTCATGACCCAATTCCCAGTATAACTTGAATGATCTTTGACTTCGAATAAATCACTTCCTTTGGTTTTCCAGGCTCTTTTTGTTTCCTTATGTAGAAGATCTTTGCATGAGGATTCTTCCAATGTTCAACACCATATCAAGCATAAGGATCAAATTTCTTAACACACTTATTCACCCATCTGGAAGTTCGTTCTTCGATATCATCATCATTAAAGATAATTGCAGGAAACTTGTGAAGTGACAATACAATCTTCTCAGGCCCTGAACTTCCTTTCTTCAGATACAAAAGGTCTTAATTTATAAGAGATAGTGGTGGAGCTTCATGATCCCTCTGACAACTTTGAACTAGAGGTGTGGTCTTTCGTGGATGCAGAGAAACAAGGATTTTCTTTCTCCTTTCCCAAACAATGTCACTTTTTAGGAAATTCTTCATCTGATCAATGTGATATTGATGCTCATCTCCTGAAGTACATCTTTGTCTCAACATCTCATCAACCATTTTCTTTAATTTTGCTTCATCAATTGTCAGTGATACTTCTTTCATAATATCTTGTGACATTTGCTTCGTTGGTATTTCATCATCATCTGAAGCATAAGACTCAGTCCAAAAATCATAATCGTTTTCTTGCTCTTGATTTCCTGAAGTTGATGGACCTTGTTTATTTATCAAAGATTGCACCGTGAAATCCAAAGACACGTTCTCATCTTTAAGTTTTTCCATTTTTGAAATCCAAGAATAATCAAGAGGATTTATGTTTTTTAATTCTTCAAATTTGAATCTCCTTTTATGTTTTTCTTTATTCATTTGTAACTTTACATTCAAATCAACACTTTTTAGCTTTTCACACCTTTGAACATCTTTTTCAGAGATTTTATTCTTGAGTTTGCAACCCTCTTGAATCTCAATGGATTTCTTTAAGTTGTTCAACCTTTCAGCATTGAGGAATTGTCAATCCACATTCATTGATGTAACAACACACTTAGTTTCTCTCTCTATTCAACTTTGAGAGATACTTCCAAAAGTTGATCTTTCAAAAAATCATTTTGCTTCTCTAGTTCACAAAGTTCACTTTCTGTAGACTCAAAAACATCTTTCATCTCTTTTATATCCCTCTGAAATAGTGTCTTAAAAAATTCAAAATAGAACTTCAACTCGTTAACAATTGGTTTGAGTTGATCTTGACAAAAATCATTGAGTTGTATTTCTTCAGGTGATGTATAAAAAATGCTTGCTCTTTTACAGTTCTTTTGAATTAATTCAGACAACTTTTGAAAACCATGTTTTATTTTATCTAATTCAATGATCAAAGGTGACTCACTCGGCATTGATGCCGGAATAGAAGGAGTTGCATTTGACTTCTTGTCAGAAGGAATAAAAGAAGATGGAAAATATTTTTGCTTAGCAGAAAGCTCTTTTTGAGGAACAAATTTATTACATACACTCTCTCACACACTATTTTGAGTCGAAGAGCGAGCGCGAGAGAGTCCAACAATTCTATTTATTTGCAACAGCAATTGGATCATTCATTTTTTGTACACTTTTTGTTGACTTTTGGAAGCATCATCAAGAGTGTCCTCGGTATCTCTAACATTTAAAGAAAATTTTGAATTACCTAAACTAGAGGCATAATATAACTTTGGGCATTGAGAAATTGCTTGCTTGAGTGTATAAGGATTCAAATACCCCAAACCATGTTTTAATTGTTGATCATACACAGACACTGGATTGGTCCAAGCATTAAACATTCCTTTGTAAGGAATTGCCAAGTTTCAAAATTGATCAACATTCATTTCTGTTTGCCTCAAGATCTAGAACATGTCATGATATCTATCCTCATTTTCACTCATTTGCCTTTTTAAAATTGAATGAGTCTTTTGAAGTTCCTTATTTTTCCGTTTGTAATCTTTGACATCTAAATCTAATTTATCTCGTTGTTTTTCTAGATCTCGAATGATATCTCGATCACGAACAAATTGAGATTGAGATTGTTGACTAAAATGTTTTGCTCGTTTATCGACCTTAAGAAATTCGTTGAATAATTATTATCCTCGATTAAGTTTTCCAAAACCCTAAAAAAAAAAAAAAAAAAAAAAAGAAAAAAAAAAACAAAAAAACAAAAATAAACAAAAAAAAAAAAAATAAAAAAACAAAAAATAAAAAAATTAAAAAAAAATTATAAAAAAAAAGAAAAAAAAAAAAAAGAAAAAAAAAAAAAAAAAAAAAAAAAAATAAAAAACCAAAAAAAAAAAAAAAAAAAAAAAAAAAAAAAAAAAAAAAAAAAAAAATTAAAAAAAAAAAAAAAAAAAAAAAAAAAAAAAAAAGAACCCTTTCTTATACAACTCAAGCTGACTAGTCAAAGTCGTGTTTTGTTTTTGAACTTTTTGAGCAAATATTTGTTGTTTTTCAGCTTCCTGATATGCATTTCTAGCTAATCGCTCTAACGCACATAGATCAGGAACATGTGTATCTTTTTTAATACTGCCACTATTACAATTCCGATGAATCAAATATAATATCGCTATCAATTTCATCATCACCAATGGTACTGTTAATAATTTTAGTATGAGTTGGATACATTTGTTCTTCATTTTCATTCTTGGATGAAGATTGTACCTCACTTATAAATTGCAGAATCTAGCTTGGCCAGCATCAGAATAATATCAGCTGTTGAATCTGGCCATTAAGCATATGTTTGTACTGAGTTCTTCTATTTCTTCCATCCTTGAAGCATCAGCAAAGAGAAAATCATTCTGCTCATCGGTAAGAATCACTCCAGCTTCATCCTGTTTTGCCAGCAACATTTGTTCCATGAAGTATTTCGAGTCCCGAACTCTTGGCTTTGGACAATTCCTAGCATAATGTCCTTTTCCACTATAGTTGTAGCATTGAACAGTTGAAGTGTTTCCTGAAGACGAGGTTCGAAGAGTCCTTTGAACATTTTCGGTCTCATTTGGAGTATTCGATCCCTTTACAATTTCCTCCTGAACATAAGCTCGTCTATTATTTCTTCCATCATTACCAGAGTTCCTGCTTTGAATATTCACCCTGTCTCCTTGAATGATTGCTTGGTTTCTGGTATTGGATGAAGTATGAAGACGACTATTTGTTGGAGTAGAAAATTTTTGAGTAATGGCTCGAGCAAGTAACAACATTGCAGATGCTAGAAGATCTTCAGAATTGGTGTGAACATCATCCTGCTGGTACTCATCTTTATAATCAACCACATACGTAGGATGTGTCACATAATAAGATGTGTTTCTGGAAGATGAACTCGTATGTGCTACGAGAGCCAAATGATTATGAGATTTTTCTAACTTCTTTGCTCTTGAGACATTAACCAGTTTCTCAAATTGCTGAAGATAATCAAAAAGATCATCATACGAATCCACTGTCAATCGTTTAGCAAGACGAACTTGGGTAACATATTTCAACCATTCCGGTTGCAAGCTATTCAGAAACTTTGTGTTAATTGTAACAATTGGAAAATGCATGTCATTTCTTTCCAAATCGTTCATTAACTGAGCAAAACGATTGTAAACAGAAACAAGTGCTTCCCCTGGTTCAGCAACAAACTGATCAAATTCGTTTGTAAAACGAGTTTCTCTATCAACTTTGTTTTGTATAGTTCCCCTCATAAGACGTTCAACTCTTTTCCACATGTCCTTGGCCGAAGTGCAAGCATCCACAGAATTAAAAATGTCATTTGGAATAGAAAGAAGAATCAGATTCATGAGCTCCATCTCAACATCATATAGCAATAACGCATCTCCTTGTAAATCCTCAGCAGTTTGCAATTGCGGAACTGTCGAATTGTTAGGAATGAACATTTCAAACTGATAAGGACCTTCATCAAGCGCTTTGTTAAGCCACTTTCGGTTTTCCCTCTTTCGATTTATATATCGTCTAAATCTACTTGCCCATGGTATATAACTACCCCTTTCAAGCATGGGAGGCCTATTCTCAGAACCGGCATTAGCAAGGGATTGTTGATACATTTTAGATGTTGACATTTCTTATGATTCAAAGATTGGATCTTTGCAGACGAAAATGAGTGATATTTGTGACAAAATTTCCAACTTCGGTAACACTTGTCAAATTCGGACAACACTGTTCTCGGTAGCCTGAAACTCGGTACACTTCTCGGAAATAACTAAAACTCGGTCAAAGAATACTAATAAACTTGGTATTCTTAAAACATATGAGACTCGGAAATGCTATGAACCAGAAATTGATTTACTTGTTTTAGTTAAAAAATCAATTTTTTTCAAATTCGATAGAACCGATACTTGAAAAAAAAATCTTTGATTATGGATTAATAGTAACCACAAACTTGATAAAACCAAAATTTATGATGACTGAAAAATCCAGAACACATATAACGACCAATTCGATAAAACCGAATTTGAAATTCAAGTTTAGTCAGTACCGAATTTATCTTTCAAAAATCCAATTTCACTATAAAACTGTGAACTTGTAATGTTTAATCACGTTTGTAATCGAATTTCCGAGATCAGATCACTAAATCCTGAGTCACACTTTTTGATAAAACCAAAAAGTATGAACACTAATTAAACTCGACAGAAAAACGAGTTTAACAAACTTCCTAATATACGTTTTTCGATAGAACAGAGAAAACGTATATATCTATTACAACACTTTTCAACCGAGAGTAAACAAAGAGTAAACCACTACCGAGAATACTAAACTACTTCCGAGAATACTGAAAATGCTACTGAAAATGCAAACTCCACAAGAAGACGATACTTCAAATCCAGTAGCACACTCGATAACATCCAAATATAGCTGCCAAAACACAACTCGAACGCTCCAAAAAAACTCAACTGAATTCACCAAATGTCATTTTGAGGTTCTCGGATGTGTAAAAAAGAAACTTACAAATCGAATCACTCTAATTCTCTAATGGCGTATGATACCACTTGATAGGTCTTATTTATCTTGAATCATACATATTGTTCATGAAAGCTTAGAGAGAATAGTAGAGGAGAGCAAGTATTCAAATTTCAAATGTTATTAAAATGGAGGGAAAAAGGAAAAGTTTATTACAAGCCATCTCTCTCTATTGATGATTAGAAAGGGTATTTATAGGAGAAGGAAAGAGGCTTCCCTTCTTTTATTTTTCTAATGTTTCACTTCTAGTCCCTATTCTTTGGTAATTATGCTATTTCTTACTTTTAGCATAATATACCTTATTACAAACTACTTTATTCTAAACAAAATAAAGACTAATGACTAAATATAACTAAACCAAATGTAGCTACAAAGAGTTCATGAGCTGCCAACCTATCAACTTCAAAGGTACGGAAGGCGCTATTGGTCTCATCCGCTGGTTTGAAAGAACTGAATCAGTGTTTTCCCGTAGCAACTGTACCGAAGACTGCAAGGTGAAGTTTGCTACTGGTACTTTAACTGAAGAAGCTCTATCCTGGTGGAATTCTTTTGCCCAACCTATTGGGATAGAAGAAGCTTACAAGATTACCTGGGTTGAATTCAAGAAGCTTTTGATAAAGAAGTATTGTCCCCGAACTGAAGTCCAGAAGATGGAAGACGAATTTTACCATCTGACTGTGAAGGGGAATGATCTCAAGACATATGTGAGAAGATTCCAGGAATTGGCAACCTTGTGTCCCACTATGGTGCCAGATTCTGAGAAAATAATGGAAGTTTTCATCAAGGGATTGCCTCGAAGTATTGAAGGGAATGTTACCGCCTCTAAACCTCAAACTCTAGAGGAAGCCATTAACATAGCCCAGAGGCTAATGGATCAGGTAACAAAGCACACTCCGGTGCAAGTATCAAGTGATCACAAACGAAAGTTTGACGACAGAAGAACTTTCAACAACAACAACTACCGCAACGATAATAACAACAACTACCGTAACACCAACAACCGCTACAATAATCACCAACCACAACAGAACAGAAGACAGGAAACCTTCAGGGCTTATGCTGCCACCCCAACTGAAAATAATGGATATACTGGAAACCGTCCCTTGTGTAAGAAATGCACTCTGCATCACACAGGACCTTGTACTGTTAAGTGTAATATTTGTAACAAGGTGGTTCATCTAACCAAGAACTGCAGAAACAAAGGGCCAGCCACTGGAAGTAATCTGCTACCAGTGACAGTTACTTGCCATGCCTGTGGAGAGAAAGGGCATTATGCAAATCAGTGCCGAAAGACCACCAACAACAATGCCCAGGGAAGAGCCTACATGCTAAGGGATAGGAATGCTCATCAAAACCCGAACGTAGTCACGGGTATGTTCCTTCTAAACCAACATCTAGCTAGAGTATTATTTGATTCTGAAGCTGGTAAAAGCTTTGTATCCATATCTCTTGCCTCTAAGCTAAATATTACACCCATTATAATAGATACCTTTTACGATATCAAAATGGCTGACGGAAACTTAGTAAGCACAAACACCATTATTCATGGTGCAACTCTGACTTTGTTAAACCAACCTTTTAAAATTGATCTTATGCCGATTAAACTCGGTAGTTTTGATGTCGTCATTGGTATGGATTGGTTATCCAAGTATCATGCTAGGATGATCTGTGACGAGAAAGTCGTCCACATTCCCATCGACGGAGAAACATTAATCATTCAAGGTGACCAAAGTAAAACCCCACTAAATCTCATATCCTGTATAAAAACCAAAAGGTATATATCAAGGGGATGTCAAGTTTTTGTAGCCCAAATAATGGAAAAGAAATCAGACGTGAAACGAATAGAAGACATACCGGTAGTCAGAGAATTCCCGGAAGTTCTTCCTGAAGATCTACATGGCCTTCCTCCCGTTCGCCAAGTATAATTTCAAATCCATTTAATTCCAGGAGCGACACCTGTAGCCCGAGCACCTTATAGATTAGCTCCTTAAGAAATGCAGGAACTATCTAACCAACTTCAAGAGGCAGACCGAGGTTTTATTCGACCGAGTACTTCACCTTGGGGAGCTCCTGTCTTATTTGTTAAAAAGAAAGACGAATCTTTCAGAATGTGTATCGATTACCGGGAGTTGAATAAACTTACCGTAAAGAATCGTTACCCATTACCCAGGATCGATGACTTATTTGACCAACTTCAAGGTTCAAGTGTCTACTCGAAGATTGACTTGAGATCAGGTTATCATCATCTGAGAGTCAGAGATAAAGATATTCCCAAGACTGCTTTCAGAACAAGATACGGACATTATGAATTTCAAGTGATGACATTTGGTTTAACTAACGCACAATGCTGGATTCATGGTTTCTAATAAATCGTGTGGTAATCCTATACTTGGAATAAAATTATGATATTGTTTTCTCGATGATATTCTCATTTCTAACTCTCGTAACTATGATAGGCACGCAAATCATCTAAGATTAATCCCTTTAATTACTAAGAAAGAGAAGTTGTATGCAAGTTCTCAAGTGTGATGTATAGATCATATCGTGCCTCAATTTCTTCTTGACACTTAATGATAGTCAAATATAGGACTTAATGTTGACCCGCAAGATTGAAGCAGTTAAGAATTGGGCATCTCCTACTACACCCACAGAAATACGTCAATTCTTAGGACTTGCCGGCTACTACCGGAGATTCATCGAAGGTTTTTCGAAGATTGCAAAGTCTTTGGACTAAAGTATACCCAAAAAATATGAAGGTTATCTGGGGGCGGGGATAAAAAATAAAAAAAAAAAAATTTCATAAGATGACGGCTTCCAATTACTAAAACTGAAGCTTTGTGATGCTTCAATTTAGTATTACCTGAAGGATAACGATGATTTTGTTGTTTACTTGTATGCATCCTCATCAAGGACTGCCAGCGGTGTTAATGCAAAGAGAGAAAGTTATTGCATATGCATCCCGACAACTTAAGCCTAATGAAGAAAACTATACCACTCATGATCTCGAATTAGGAGCAGTAGTGTTCGCTCTTAAAATTTAGAGACACTATTTGTATGGCACCAAATGTACTGTGTTCACTGATCATAAAAGTCTTCAGCACATCCTTGATCAGAAAGTTGAATCATGAGGACAACGTCGTTGGTTAGAATTACTTGCATATTACGATTGTGAAATTCGCTACCCAATCTGGAAAGGAAATGTTGTAGGCAGTTGCCTTAATCCGGAAGAACGAATCAAACCTCTCCTGTGTTGATCAATTCGGGGATGGACCATTCATCCAAACTTAACTCTACAAATTTCTTTAAAACTCAAACACATGCAACTCAAAGAAGAAAACATCAAGGCTGAAAACTTACGAGAAAATGGATAAAGCATTTGAAATACGTCATGATGGAACTAGTTGTATTAAGACCGAAGTGGAAGCTGGTTACCACTCTTTGGTAATCTGAGAGACTTGATCATGCATGAGTCCCATAAATCAAAATATTCCATTCACCCGGGTTCTGACAAGATGTATCAGGATCTTAAGAAACTCTATTGGTGGCCTAACATGAAGGCAATCATCGCTGAATATGTTGGCAAATGTTTAACATGTTCTAGAGTTAAGGCAGAATGTCAGAAGCCATCCGGCTTACTGGTACAACCAGAGATTCCTATGTGGAAATGGGAGAGAATAACAATGGATTTCATCACAAAACTGCCCAAAACATCAAACGGACATGACACAATCTGGGTCATTGTCGATCGCCTTACCAAATCCGCACACTTCATCCCTACCCGAGAGACAGATAGTATGGAAACCCTTACAAGGTTGTACATCAAAGAAATAGTCTCCCGGCATGGAGTGCCAATATCTATCATTTCGGATCGTGACAGTCATTTCACATCTAGATTCTAGCAATCATTACAAAGTGCTTTGGGTACTCAATTAGACATGAGTACGGCATATCATCACAAAACTGATGGACAAAGTGAAAGGACCATTCAAACACTTGAAGACATGCTTCGAGCATGTGTTATAGCTTTTGGAAAAGGATGGGAAAGACACTTACCATTGGTAGAATTCTCATACAATAACAGTTACCATGCCATTATCAAGGCAGTACCATTTGAGGCACTTTATGGCCGAAAGTTCAGATCACCTGTTTGTTGGGCCGAAGTTGGAGATGTTCAACTTACAAGACCAGAAATAATCCATGAAACCACTAAAAAGATAGTGAAAATTCGACAACGCTTGCAAGCTGCAAGAGACCGGCAAAGAAGTTATGCCAATATAAGACAAAGGCCTTTAGAATTTCAAGTCGGAGATCGTGTTATGTTAAAAGTATCACCATGAAAAGGTGTCATCCGATTCGGAAGGCGAGGAAAGCTTAACCCCCGGTACATTGGACCATTCAAAATCCTTGAACGGATTGGTACAGTGGCATACAAACTAGAGAAATGCTTCTCTGGCGAATCCCTTGTCATTCCAATGAAAAAACTTTGACTTGATGACAAACTCAACTTTGTAGAAGAACCAGTAGATATTATGGACCGAGAAGTCAAGCAACTGAAACAAAGTCGTATTCCTATAATCAAAGTAAGATGGAACTCTAAAAGAGGACCAAAATTTACATGGGAACGCGAAGATCATATTCGTGCCAAGTACCCACATCTGTTTTCAAACACCACTCCGGCATCCAACTAAATCTCGGGACGAGATTTCTTTTAAGGGAGGGAGACTATAACAACCCATAATTTTCATTAATGTAATTATCCATCTATTAAATTAGCTGCACTGTAATATCCATCTATTAAATTAGATGCACTGTAATCTATTATATACCACCTTTATACAGGGAATTTTTTTTGCTTTATCTCATTATGCAACGTAACTTGCATCTCTAAAGTAAACGAGCTTACGCAATATCTACCAATGTCATCTCTATCCATGTTTATATCATGTAAACATCCTAATATGTCAAGTCTATATCTTAATATCATTTTTACCAAGTACATTATCTATTTAACGTACTTTTCAAAACGTTATATCAAAACAAGCATTAAACGTTAACGTTTACATCAAAACCCTAATTATATGTAATGTATACATATAAAATGAATGTACAAGCCTCTAAAGCACATGTACAAGTATCAATACACAACATTTGAATTATGTTTTCCCTTCAAGTCAATGTATAACACATTAAAGCTTAATGTATAAGTCAATAATGCAAAAAAGTCAAATTAGGTCATTTAAGCTCCTAAATCATGTTTAAACTTTACCACAACTTTAGTACAAGGTACAAGCACTTAATGCATGACTTTTAAACCTTAAACCTAAACCCTAATTCATCCTAAACCCTAATCTAAAAAACCCTAAAAACAAAACCCTAAACCCTAATTTCACTTTCAACTAAAAACTAAACCCTAAACCTAAAACTAAGCCCTAAACCTTAATCCTAAGCCCTAATCTCAGTCTTAACACTAATCCTAATCCTTAATCTATCCTAAACCCTAACCCTAACTCAATCTAAAAGTCTAAAACCCTAAATCGAGCCCTAAACCAACCCGTGACCCATTTTGATCCATTTTGACCCATTTTTAAACCCAAGCAACCAACCAAGCACCACTATGACTCACCAAGCAGCCACCTAAATAGCTTACAAGCACCTTATTCACCACCTTGCTCACCAAGTTTGCAAATCAACTCCTTAATCTTCTTTTTCTATCGTGGCCTCCAAACAAACCATTCCACATCGTATATCTAGTTCTAGCTCATGTTACTGTCACTCTCCACGAGCCCCTCAATACACACATACACTAAAGCCCAGATTTTACATCAAGTAAACTTGGTTCTTAAGGGGTCTTTCACACCCCTAATAAATACACGAACAAAGTACCCTTTTCCAAAATCATCCCTCAACACTTCTTCACACAACTTAAATTAAAGTTTCAGCCTTGTCCATAGGCAGCAATAAAAGATCAAGAGAAGTCCCTAAGCTCAGAATAGAAGCCAAGAAGCAAGAAAAACGAAGCTTTGAAGTCATTACTAGGCGTACGAATCCGAAAACCCTATTTCTACCCATTTTAGCTCAAGTAAGCCTAAGATCTTGTTCCCCATATCATCTCATATATTACTCATATTAAAATGTTCATAATACTCTTAATATCATATATGAACTCTTGTTTGAAGCTTTGAATCCTCAATACCCTTGTGTTTCTTTAATAGACTAAAAAACGTCACAGTGTGGATTTTCGAGCCTATGATTGCAGTCTCTCACTCTACTACTCTCTCGTTGTTACGGTTAAAAAAGCTTTTTTTTAGCTTAGTCGAGATAAGAGATATACGACAATCTTATCATTGGGAATCCTAAAATAAGCTTGCATGGTTTTTTGGACTTGTTTTGCATATATTTCCATGCATAGGGGGTATATATCGTAACTTTCTAAAATTTATAACTAAAGGGGCTGAAAATGTTATTATTCTAAAGTTATAACTATAAGGACCTATTTTTCCAAGTTTCAAAGTTAAAGGTTTAAATTATATATACTTTATATATAAAGGACTAAAGTCGTAAAAGTTTATAAACCAAGGGTATATATTGCCAATTTTGCAAACTTAAAAATATAAAATAATAAGATTTTTTTATATAAATTATAAAAAAATATATTAATATTATAAAAATCAATTTTATTAAAACCCGACACATTTATCGTTATTAATCATAAATCGACGCATTATTTCGTTATATATTTAACATAATTTATCATCCAACATCTTTATGAAGAAACGTTAAAATCGAGAGCGTCGTAACACGTACTAGGGAATTTCATATGAAGGGTTTCATTTGAGTTTTTGTTTTGACGAGTTTGCTGGGTTTACGATTTAAAGTGCCCTGGCTCCTCAAACGATACTACATGGCCTCTGGATTATGATAGCCCGAACAGTGATACAATATTTCCATAATTTCATAAATCAAAGATATACGTTAAACTTTATGAAGTTTTGAAACATAAACCATCACACTAAGACTTGACATATTACCCCAGGTTGCGTGACGAAGCCGTTACTTTCACTTGATATACTTTTACCATCAATCAGATTTCCCTATACTGTTAAGGTGAGTTCATAGCCTCACTTTTAAATCTTCTATTTCATAAACCCGTGAGGGGGATACATGCTATAAACCATGAATACAAGTGTTTTCTAAATGTATGCTATCCTGATATATTATTGCATCTGTTGTCTAAGTCCCTTTATGCCAAAAGACCCCCACCATCATGGACCATTAATCACTTGCGAGTGAACGCGAATATTGTGAATAGGCCTATTGGGATTGACGAATCCCGTTTGTGTTAGCCGGATAGGTAACCAAACGCACTATATTTGAAACTTATAGGTATATGGTAATTACCTACACGGGGGCCATTATCTTTATAAGCGAGCGACATTCTTGTATATACACTAGTAAGATTTTGAGTGCCATGAGCTTAGACGTCAATAATTCTGTTTTCTCTCTATCTCTCTGAATTGTAATCATTGCAATATTACACTTATGGTGAAACAACGAACGCGCGCGCACTCTTAGATACTTGGATTTCCACACTATTTATTTTGTGTTGACCTTTTTAGCATGTTTATCTCAGGTAACTGAACATCTTATGGCACGGAGTGGCACGGACTTGAAGATGGCTAAAATGTTATCATTCAAACTTTATGTTTTCATGTAGATTTTGGGACATCTGTTTGTAAAAGGCAGAGGATACAACCAGGTCTACATATCTAGTGAATAGGTCACCATCATCAGCGATTGGATTCAAGAAGCCTATAGATATGTTGGGGTTTTTTGGTTGGCTTGCTAGTATTAAGCAAGGGATGCTTGAACCGGTTAAGGTCAAGTGCATATTCCTGGGATACCACAAAAGTATAGTGGGTAATAAGCTTTGGAGGTTAGATGACGTTACTTCAAAGGTAGTGCTTTACAGGAATATGGGTTTCAATGAGAGTGGGGAATACAAGAAAACTTTCATTGGTTCTGGTGTAGGTACGGGTTCAATGCAGGTGTTGCATGGATTTGAGTTTGAGGTGGAACCGCTAGGGGATCATACATTTGAGGTGGAACCTCAGGAGAATGTCGATCAAGGAGCTGGTTTACAAGAAGTACAAACTCAAGATTTGATGGACTATCAGTTAGCACGTGATAGGGAGCAACACTTAGCATGTGAACTATTCGGGTATAGAGAAGACAGTAATGAGGCTGCTTTTGCAGTTGCTGCAGTAGATAAGATATATGCACATGAGTCATTGACTTTCAATGATACAGTTGCTTGTGAGGTGATTTCCAAGTGGAAGGCTGGATTGAAAGAAGATATGGATGTTCGGTCAGATGTGTATGTGCTCAGCAACGGTTGCAGGAAAAGCAGTGACGACAGCCACGACTATTACTGGGAGTATGCACCAGGTATGTTCATACATCTATTTCTCTATATAGATGGTATGGTTTTTTTCTTGCGGATGCAAGGCTGAGATCTGGGTTACCAAGGGTTTGCTGGTTAAAGCAAAGGGAAATATACTTGGTTTGGAGATCATCAAGGATCAAAGTGGTAATACTCTGAGGGTGTCACAGTCCAGGATTCACAACGAAAAGTTGGTACAGACTTTGTTGAAGGGGCACTCCACACTGTCATTGGAGGATAGTCTATCAGGGGACTGTGATATGAAAAAAAAATGGTAACTGGTAAGTGGTCATGTATATATGCGGTTAGAAGCCAGGAGTATCAGATGGTCTGCACGAGACTTGACATATCATTTGCAGATGTGGGTATGTTGGATAAGTTTGATCGTGGATTACAGACAGACGTACAGGTTTTTGTGGATTTTGACTGCGCCATGGGAAGATCGATCACTGTCATGGGTAGATAAATCACAGGGTACGGGTTGATGATATTGGGATGTGCAGGAAGCTTGAAAGCTAATTTGAAGTACATGGAGGCTTTGTCAACAACTGAAGCGGGATATATGACGTTTACTGAGGCTTGGAAGAAGGAAATATAGCTAAAGGGACTCTTGACAGAGTCAGGATATGAGCTAAGTTTAGTAGTAGGTATTGCTACTGGTGCCTTGGTAAAAGGCGGTTCTCAGTCTGAGGTTCCAACACAAGTCGTGGTTGATGCGTATCGGTATTGTCTAATAGTGATACTAAGATGGAAATTGTTAGATACAATATTCACTTTAGTCAATAGGTTAGGGGGTTTAGTGTAAATTTACCTTTAATTATAGCCATATTAGGGTTGTTGGGTTTCTCTACGGCCCAAGCCTATCATCCCCCTCATCTCTATAAAAGGAGGTAAAAGGAGGTGAGGGGGGAGGGGTTTTATACTTTTATTCTTCTCAACCTGTTTGTCCTCCCCCCTCATCTCTATAAAAAGAGGGGGGGGGGGAGGGAGAGGAGATCGTTTGTACTTCATTATTTCTTTACTCAATAAACATTTAATATTGAGGGTTATATTCTTGTGTATTTTTTTTCTGTCATACATAATCTGCTGGGTTGTGTTTGTCTTCAAGATCGGATTTATTTCGCACTAGTAACCAGGTTGTAGGCCGTCAAATCTTACATCACATACCGCTAGACCAAAGACCTTGGGTGTTGGACAATGTATTATAATCACACATAAAAAAAGTTTGGAAACTATAATCATAAATCACACTATACAATCACAATTCACTTTCTAAATCCGACTCTAATCGTTTGGCTGCTTAAATTAAACTTGATACCTAGCTACTTAAACGCCAATGCTTCATTGATATAAAAATAAATAATACTAGAAAATATCCAATTTAGATTTGATGTTTTCTAACAACAAATTTTCTAAGGGTGTCAAAATTCTTAATGAATCCGGTCTGATATTAAGAAATGCTACATCCACAAAAATTTTACAAAAAATTATCCACACAATGACATGGCATGTGAGTTGGATAAATAATGTTGTATGATTTTTCTCTTTCATCATTCTCATCACCTATATTTACATGACAAGTGTATGTGTGAATTTTTTTTGTAAATCTTTTGTGGATATAGCATTGCTCATTGAGTATATAGGTTTGAGGCTAATTTTACTCTATGTCTAATAACTTCTGTCTTTTGTACTTTTCGGTATGTTTTACTTACTCAAACCACCCTAGACCTGGTACACTGTGTTCCTTTAATAACTTGTCAATGTCTCATTTAAAAAAAAGTTGCTACTATTGGTACCCCTCTGGCCCACCGAATAGTACCAAAAAGGTATAAAAGATTCCTTTTATATCACCTTTTACAGTACAACGCAGTTTTATATCAGGTTATGTTTCGTATTTTTTGACAGTTTCATACTTTTGACTCGTTAAACTTTATAATTTTTATTCCGCGCTTTCAGTTTCACAGTTTTATAATATAAGCAAAATTATAAAAATTAAAAAAAAATAAAAAGACGAAAAAAACCCGAAAAAACAGGGGGGTACAAATGGTGTTCCAAGGGTGTACGTATAACACAAGCCTAAATTAAAAGCGTACAATCAAAGCTGACATATATAATAGTGACTAGTCAAAGCCATCCATCGATCAAGAGTGTGTGTTGAAGTGTATTTAGCCTGGGCTAGAGTAAAAGTGATTTTAAGTTGTGCATTTACTGGGAATTCTTGAAAACGTGCCTTTTTATGTTCGCAAACTAGGGTTTTCTATATATAAACTACAATCTATCCATTTCCTATCTATCTCATAGCCTCTCTTCTTAACTACCATATTCCCCCTCTCCGGTGATAGTGAAGTGTGATGTTGATAACGTGTCATCGTCCACCTTGGCACATCATTGGAGTTTTCGCTTTGCAACGTGGTTTAGATTATCTTCATAAATACGTTGTAAGATTCTTTTTTTACTATTTGATGCATACTCTCTTTACCCTCGAAAAAAAGCTAATTCTCAGTTCAAATTTCAACCGACCAGTACACAGTGTAATTGTCTGATTTAAAAGTTGACATTTAGTCTGTGATGAAGAGAGTAATAGATTTGTCTATTTTGATTTTAGTTAATAGCTTTTTAATTATCTCAATAACTATGATGCAGCGCACCCAGGGAATGTGGTCACGCTTGCACAAACCCAAGCTAGGACGAACCTCGTAGTTGCAGTCGAACGTGTTCGTGACCGCATGCATAACGTGTGAGTCACACTTAAGAAGGGCTCCAAACAAAAGAGGAGTATCCTTTTACTAACGTGGCACAAGAGCCTGGGCGCGGTGCGCGGTCCTCTTTTTAACGCAGATCGAGCTAAGAGAATCTATATCAAGCATATCCATAAACACGACAAGAAACAACTGTTTGAGATATTAATAGCCAAACATTTTGGTGAACACGGTTCAAAATTACTGATGATTGCAATGGTTATACCGACTAAGCTATTTATGAACAACAAGAGAGCTTTAGAAGTCTATGAGGGTGATATATTTCACCATCATCCAAAGGATACTGAATATCAAAAAGATCTTGCAAAAGCAAACCATGGGCATGCTGTGTTGATCGTCTGGATCAACAACACCCATCAGGATGACAAGGATAACCATGTTATACTACGGTAATAAAAAGTACATGGGGTGACAAGTGGGGTTATCATGGTTTTAGCAAGATAGGAGTTGGCGTGGTTGAGCGTGTTTATGAATTACTCATTGACCCGTGAAACAAAAGTATGCTCAAAGATTGAATTGAATCTTAAGTAACATTTTATGTTGTTTCTTCATTTAATATTATATTTTCTTTCTCTCTATTTGTTATTTCTCCCATTCCTGAAACAAAAGTATGCTCAAAAATTGAATTAAATTTCACATGAAATGTTACCGTTGGGTGTCATAAAACATACTCTTAATTAATTAGATGGCATTTCAGTTAGCTACAGTATATGTGATTTTGCTAAGCTTTTAAGATTTTGCTAGTTTACTTTTTAAAACACATTTTATGGAGTTTTACATTACAATGTTATAGAAAGTAAATACTCCCTCCATCCCACATTAAATGTCCACTATGACTTTTTTAAGTATTTTTTTTTCAACTTTGACTCTAAATATTTTTGTTCGTGTTATATAATACTTGATGCAAGATATACGAATGGATTCAGTTTTTAAATGTCTTTTCATTTGTATAATTTTTATTAAGTATTATATAACACAAACAAATATATTTAATGTCAAAGTTGGAGAAAAAAACTTTAAAAAGTCATAGTGGACATTTAATGTGGGACGGAGGGAGTACAATTTATAGTCTCTATCGGATTTCAACATAGTATGAAGCATAAGATAGCCGGGAATAGTCATCATCTCAAACACAAACAATTAGTAGATCATTGTCACAATCTGCACAATTGTGGGATAATTGGTGCATCGCGTTGTGAAACATTGGATCATCTTGATAATTTGTATATGATTGTCGCCACTTGGTTTTATTGTGAGGCAAAGCTGTTTGATTTGAGGTTCTAACGGGTGTTATCTCAGTTTGTCAGCCGTGTTCTTGTTTCGTGGAAGTCCCTGAAAATTGAAAGGGGTATTTTTGTCGAGTCATGGTCGTTGTTTATTTGTTACAAAGTTTTCTAGTGGGTGATTACCTTTAAGTCGTAACATGTATGTTGGGTTTAGATGTTGGTTTGTTTTCCTTTCGATTTGGAATGTTGATTTTGCAATAAATAAATCGTTGTAGTTTGAAACTTTAAGTGTCAAAAGTATCGGTGTGTCGACTGTCCAAAAAATCAGGCGTGTCATTGTGACGTTTAGGGTCGTGATAGTCTTTGGGGTAAATGGATCGAGCATACTGTTTTCTTTTTTCTATATAATCAAATGCCTTTAAAAAATATAAATTTTGTTGTTTCGCACTTTCGCTTCAAGAAACAGTATCATGGACTTTACAATGACTATAAACTAGCTTAAATTTATTTTTCCATAAAATATTTTAGCGATAACCTCTCATTTGTTGTTATGTAATCAGATTTTTAAAAAATCTTATAATATCATGAAATCTTCATAGTTTTGTTTTATCATAAAGATGTTGTTTTGAAAGCGATTCTTCTTATAACCTCGATGTTTTTAAGTGTCGCAAAGTTACTTCTCACATGACATAATTGTTCAAATACATCAAAAATCTTATATAAATTCACACAAAAAATACAAAAATGAACCTTTATATCATTAAAGACTACCCTCCTAACTAATGGGAAATTGGAGTGAATGTAAAAAATTGTGGCGCCAAAATTATGTTCACAAGTATGATACATTTTTAAGCAATTAACCGTAGATTAAATGACCATCTACTTCTACCAACATTTTATTAGTAACTCAAAAATCATAGTCAATACGCTAACTCTACATCTTACCTGTTCGAATAAAGAATAATTGCTCGTAACTCAGCTACTAAAAAATGGGAAGAACTGATTAACTTGATTTAAACAAGAACAATAACCAAAAGAAAAAAACTAGATTAATAAAGTTGATTTTTCATGAGGCGTGTGAGTTGGATAGGAGTGTTTTGTATATAAAGTATGCATGATCGGTTGATCGAAAACTCGACAAATTCCCCTCATGCATTCGCTTACTGGGATAGGAGTAGGGGTGGAAACGAGTCAAGCCACTCGTGAAAAGCTCGGGATTGAATCGGTAAAAAACTCGAAAGAGCCGAACCTAAACGAGCTCGAGCCCGAGCTTGAGCCTAAGTTTGTATTCATTTATTAATCGACTCGAGCCCGAGCTTTATAAAAAAGATCAAGTAGGCTCGCGAGCTTAAACGAGCCCTAGAAACATATACATATATATATTTTTATACGTATAACTATGTATAAACGAGCTTAAAATAAGTAAACGAGCTCGAGCCTAGTGTGATTCACAAGCCAAGCTTCATTCGAGCTTTGTTATTAGTCTAGCCCGAGCCGAGCCTGAGCCTGTGAAAATTTTCACGAGCCGAGCTCGAGCTCAAAATATGAGGCTCGGAATGAGCTCGAGCCCGATCTCAAACTTCATATATATATATATATATATATATATATATATATATATATATATATATATTATTTTTATATAATATATACTAGTTACGTAACCTCGCCCGAGGGCGGGTTGTTTCGCGTTTTTTTTTAGATTAGTGTGTACGGTTGGATTTTAACAAAGCCATGATGGTTTTTTTTAAGTTTTAGACGGTTTGAGAGAATTTGTTGTTGTGCTGAAATCCATATGAACTGTTTACTAAGTGGATAACCCGCCTGGCGAGTGGGTTTGTTTAGTTTTTTTAAGTTTAATCGTGTAACTGTTGGATTTTTAACACAACGTGTTATGTTTTTTTTTTAAAATTTAGATGGTTTGAGAGTACTTGTTGTTTTGTTGAAATCTAGATGAACCGTTAACTAATGAGACCGGGAATGGGTTAGTTTATGTTGTTGCCCCCTGTTTGTTTCGGCTGTAAATGGTATCTTGCCTACAACCCGTGCTGAGCCATCCAGCAATGGTTTTAGAAGATTATGTATGGTGACCACGGACCTCAGAAATTATGTTATGGGAGAGGTTAAACTATTTTCATCGGTTAATAACCTTCGTGTTATTTTATCAGCAGAAGGTTTTTCTATCCAGAAGGTTGTTTATCTAGGCGGACTGTGGGTTATGTTTGAACTACCATCTGCTAATTCTAAGTCTAAGTTCTTGGCCCATGTGGGAGTCAGGTCTTGGTTTAAGTGTTTGTCCAATCCCCAACCAGATTTTTCTCCTCGGGATAGAATTATTTGGGTCGATGTGTGCAAGTGTCCCTATGCTACGCATGGTCTAGTAACACGTTTCATAGATTGGTTCCTTGTGGGGTGATAGTTTTGGAATCTTGGCCGAATGCAAGGGATGCTTCCGCGTAAAAGGTTATGAATTAAACCAATCGTGATGACAATATTTTGGAGAAATTTAAGATTATCGTTAAGGGGAAGTCATTTGTGGTTCGTGCTAAAGAATTGTTTGTGTGGTCGCCTTCTTTTGTTGAGGTTACCGAGGCAGATGATATCCATGAAGAGGGCGAGTTTATTCAGATTGGGGAAGAGGGTTTAGAGAAACCTATCCATCAGACGAATGTAGAGGAAGAGAGTGATATTGAAGCGGTCTCTGAAACATTTTTTGGTGATCAAGCAGACAGATCTGTATGAGGTTGTTGATTCAGCCAAGCATCTATTCATAAAGAAATTGTATGATCCCTTCAATATTTATGATATTCTAAACAAGGAAAATAAGGATGTCAATGCAGCTGCTACTAATTCGAGCATTCCATTCCCTCCAGGCTTCACACCTGACAAGCCCGATACTGATGTAGATGAACTAGTTGCACAGAAGGATCAGTTCCAACCAGATGTTAAATCAGTAGGAAGCAGCTCACATACTGTGGAGAGTGCAAACAATGTTGATGATCAATTTTCTACTGGGAGTATAGAAAACATACAGAAAAAGAAAGAAAGTGGTTCTATCTTGGAGATTTTGGAAGAGATGATATCGGTAGGTCAAACCATGGGTTTCTCGATGGAAGGTAGTATTAAAGATATGGAGAGGATCATTGATCTTAAAGGAGCGGATGACCACGTCCGATGAATTGTTTATCTCTAAATATTCAAGGGCTTGGTTCCAAGGCCAAGAAAGATTGGATCAGGGAGTTATGTAACAAAATTAAGTTTTCTTTTGTTCTATATCAGGAGACAAGGCTGACAAAAGTCTCGGACTTGGAGATCAAGAGCCTTTTGGGGGAATACTAATTTCGATGCTTTGTTAGTCAGTCTTTCGGTAATTCGGGGGGGTCTTTTATGGTTTGGTTACACCCCCCCCCCCCCCCCCCCACATAACTCATTTAAAACAAGATAACCATATCATTTTGATATCTTTATTGCTTTGTTTGGTAAATGGAGAGCTACCAACTGGATGTTAATAGTGTCGTTTATGCTCATCAAGAGGGTTCTCTTAAACGTACACTTTGGGTCTAATTTATCTTCTCTTATAAATCGTTGGTATGGAGAGTGCATTGTCTTGGGAGATTTTAATGCAGTATGCGTAGGAAAGATCAGATGGGGGTCTATTTTCAATGTGTTGGAGCGAGGGATTTAAATCATGTCATTAGTCGGACTGGGTTGTTGAAGTTCAATTGGAAGGGTATAGCTATACCACCCCCCCCCCCCCCCCCCCCCCCCCCCCCCCCCCCCCCCCCCCCCCCCCCCCCCCCCCCCCCCCCCCCCCCCCCCCCCCCCCCCCCCCCCCCCCCCCCCCCCCCCCCCCCCCCCCCCCCCCCCCCCCCCAGGGCGACCACTCGGATCTAAATGAGTAAGTTAGACCGTTTCTTTGTTTTATAGGGTTTCTTTCTGTGTTCCCTCATCTTCAGCAGTGTGCTTGATAGGATCTCTCGGTTCGATCGGCGATCCTTCTCCGGGAGTTTAACACAGATTATGGGGCTACCCCGTTTCGTTTGTTTCACTCATGGTTTGATTTTCAAGGCTTTGATGATATGATTACTCAGACTTGGAATTCTATTAATCTCAATGATAGTAATGCTATGGTTCGCTTCAAAAGAAACTTCAGGCTCTCAAAAAGTGATTCGATTGTGGGTTTGGAATTATAACGGTTTCAGATGAATGTACGACGAGAGATTAAATTAGTTGAAGATATGTCAAATTATTAGATCAACTTGGTGCTTATGAGGATCATTCTTTCTGTTCGCTCAGTGCTCCTAAAACAATATCATTGATATCCACTCCGTGGAACGCGTGTAGTCTATCCCAAAAGGCGAAAAGTAAATGGGCGTAGAAGGGGATGAAAACTCCAAGTTTTTTCATGGCATGATTAACAGAAAACGCGCCAACTTAGCGGTTAAAGGTGTCATGATTGATGGCGAATGGGTTGATGATCCTAGTAAAGTGAAAGATGAGTTTCGTGATTATTTTGCTTCTCGTTTCTGTGATCTGGAATACGTAATGGTGTCATCAATTTTAATTTTCCTTAACCGTCTTAATATTGATCAGTTGGGGAGTTGGTGGCTCCTATTTTCTAGAGATGAAAGTCGTAGGGTGTTTGGGATGTGGTGAAAATAAATCTCTGGGCCGGAAGGTTTTACCTTGAATTCTTTCGCCAATTTCGGAAATATCGTTGGTCCTGATCTTTGTTAGTGTGGAGTGGATCTTTCATCAGCCTCTTTTCCTGTTTGATGTAATTTCTTCTTTTATTGCCCTTATCACGAAATACATTGAATCGAAAACAGTATGGTGAGTTGGCCCTTTTAGCTTGATTGGAGTATCTTCTAAAAAATGTTACGAAGATTCTTGTCATGTCTTTCTACTGGTCTTCGCCGATATTATTTCGAACGCTACAACAGGTTTCTTCTTAACGTCAAATTTGGATGGCCCTTATCATTAACGAGTCCCTTGCTGATGCCATCATAAAAAACTTATTGCTTGGTTTTTAAGATCGACTTTGCTAAAGCGTATGATTCTATCCGGTGGGATTATTTGGGTGATGTTCTTAAATCGTTTGGGTTCGGTGTTAAGTGGTGTTCGTGGATTCGAGGTATCTTAAATTCTAGTATGGCTTCCATTCTTGTTAATGGGAGTCCTACTAAAGGTTTCTGTTTCATAGGGCTTAGAAACAAGGGTGGATCGTTGGCTCCTTATTTACTTTATTATTAGATGGAGTCTTTACATCTTATCTTTCCTCGTGTTATGAAGCAGCATTTTTACAGGTATTAAGATTGACTCTTCAACGACTATTTCCATTTGTTTTATGCGGATGATGCAGTTTTTTAATCGGTGAATGGTTCGTGTAAATTTGATGGTTGCTATGCACTACTCTTGTTGTTCGCTTTATTATACCGGCCTCTTATTATTCTGATAGAATAAGCCAACTCCTTGGTGTTGGTTATTACCGGATTATCAGGTTTTAGAGGCTGCTTCTGTGATGGGTGTTCGGTTCTCTCATACGCCGTTTAAATATTGGGTATCGTGGTAGTCGAAAACATGTCTCGATTAGGGCATGGGACGAAACCGTTAATAAGCTCAAGATGAGTCTATCTTCTTGGAAGCTCAAAACTCTTTCTATTGGAGGTCGTCTTACTCTTCTCAAGTCGGTTCTCGGATCCACCCCTATTTATAATATGTCTCTCTTTAAGGTCCCTAAGGCGGTTCTCAAATCCATGGAATCTATTCGGCGGAATTTTTTCAATGGTATTGTGTTGGGCAGAAATAGTTTGCTTGGGTAGCTGGTCTATGGTTTTTGCGTCAAAAGTTATGGAGGTCGTGGAGTCTCAGTTTTTATGCTCTAATAGAGGCCTTTTTTTAAGTGGATTTGGCGCTTTCTGTCTCGCGATCAATCTTGTGGCCAGGTCATTCATGCTTTACAACGGCTCCACACAAGTATCTTTCTGGCCTTCCTATTCATTCGCTGTGGAGTTCTTTTTTTTAAAGATGTAACGCCCTTAAATCTAAAGGTTTGACCTAATCTCTCATTGTAAAATTAGAGTTGTATCGGTATGTCTACAAGTTCTGGCATGATCAATGGTGAGGTGATTCTTGTCTTCGTTATGATATCCTCGTTATTTGCTCTCGAAAATATTAAGGTTGTTCGGTGGCCGCTAAGATGAGCGCTCCTTTTGTTTCGTCTCTCCGTCGTGACGCAAGAGGTGGGGAAGAATCTGCACAGCTTTCTCGGATTTCTGATCTTCTCGATACAGTGGTGCTTTCTAACATGGGGGATCGTCGATTCTGGGACCTTAATGGTGACGGGTGTTTTCGTGTAAAATGATGTTCGTAGGTTGCTTGACGATATGCTCTTTGCTAAAATCTGATGTTCCGTCTAGATGGGTCAAGCAGATCCCCATCAAGGTTAATGTTTTGGCGTGGAAGATCTCTATGGATCGTCTTCCTACTCGGGTTAATTTGCATCGGCGTGGAGTTCAGGTTTCCCCTATTTCTTGTCCTATTTGTTGTGAGGCCCTCGAGAATCTCGATCATTTGCTGTTTTTGCTGCGGACTTGGCTAAAGATTATTGTCGGTCTATTTGTATTGGTTGGGGGCTTGGTTTGGATACCCTGTTGATTCGTATCGTCTTGGTTATTTGGTTTAATTTGGTTCAGCTTCAATCAGTTCTAAACAAGTGCTGGATGGAGTGTTTTACACTTCCTGTGTGTATATGGTCATATAGAAACCATCTCATCTTTTGATTCAAATCTTCGAAGGATGGTATTTTTGTTGAACATTTTTAACACAACGTGATGGTTTAAAAAAAATATAGATGGTTTGAGAGTCTTTGTTGTTTTGGGGTTAGTTTATATATTGTACTTCGTGGGTTAAACAAATGAACTTGTGAAAATTAAAATAATAAACATCAATGCTTGTTGGTTTTCGACTTTGTTGTTATTTATTAGGCTAGTGATGTTTTTGATTGATAATAAAGTTAATAAACAATTTTTTTGAGACAATGTTTGTCGTTTAGTTGTAATTGTTGTCGTGTTTATGTAAACATAGAATTTTCATTCCTCTTTTTTGTTTTATTCTTGACATTGTGACATATAGTTGTCCGTGTGGCCTTGGCTCTTAGTAATTGTCATTGTTAAGATAATGTCAATCGAAAGATAAAAATTTACATGCATGCATTTTCCTATGGTGGGCAATCTAAATCCATTTGACACTGCCTGCTAGATATATTACCTGAATCAACCCATTCAAAAGTAATGTAGACAGTAGTTCAAAGAACTTGCACATCACAAAAATCATTGGTCATTACATGCATTCATATTATGTACTCCCCGAATAAACTTTAAACCCCCTCTTATATTCACAGAAGTATCACAAAAATGATAGATAAACCATTCCATACATAAGGGTATTTAAAATTTAGTTTTGGGATTTTGCCATATATATGCCTTTCAAAAGTCAAACTAATGTATACCTTCCCCC
>BQNB010043745.1:20426-45323 GCA_026074375.1 Tanacetum coccineum | reverse complement strand
GACTATTACAAGGCCCCTAAGAGTATATTAAATGCATGTGAAATAACTTAAGAGGGATCAACGATATTAGGGGTAAGGTAGTATGAATACTGTTACCGATGGTATCCTTTCTACACAACTCGCGTTTCCCTAGAGATATCAACAGCGACATAGACAAAAGATGGTTTTCTAAAGCCTAACGCGCACATTCATCAACAAGAAGCAACATCAAAAGGATCTACAACCTAAGTTTCATGCAATCATAGTTAAATACAAAGGAGGGTTTAGCCTCGCATGTTATAAAGAAAACAAGAAGATAAATCAATAAAATAACACACAGACATATTGAATGATTAATGATAAATAACCATACATGCTTAAAACATGGATTCAAGGTAGTATAATAGGGTTTTGAGGCCCTAAAAACGACCTATATAGCTCCTAAAACGACTAGGGTTCGTCCCCTTAGGTTTTTACAAAGTTATCCCAAAGTTACACACTTAAAACCCTAAAAACGGCTTTATATTTATAGATATTTTGACACGACGGCGTCGCTTTATAATCCTGACACCATTGCCGCGTAGATGATTCTAGATCCTCTTTAAGTCGGCCACGTCTTGACGTCGTCGCCAAATTTCTTACGGCGTCACTAGATAGATCACGACAGCGTTGCTTTATGACGCCGTCTCTAGCCACTGTGTGCATAAGTCTTCAAGAGATTTGGTGTAGGTCCGTAATCTTGTTCGTTTCATCTCCAAATGAGCCCAAGTCACATGTATTTCCTCGAAAAGCCATCCAAGTGCTAAAAACCTAAAAACAAACGATTAAGCACGTAATCTGGGCATATTTACATGATTTAGGAGGTTAAATGACCCCGAAATAGTGTATAAAATGACACCTCATCAAGTTTTTATGCGTTTTTGATAATTGCGTGATCCGTGAATTATAACTTGTTTAAAGGTGTATGGGAAGTATCTAGATATTTTATTTCTTTTGTCACCTTGCATGGCTAATAAAACAAGACTAAATTGGTCCCCCTTCCCACGAAACCGTGCTTCACACTATTTTAATGCAAGACCTCCCCTAGCCACACCCTTACCGAGCCTTTTCATTTTTCATGGTTCTCGTAATTTTTTGGTTAAGCCGGACTATTAATGAAGAACATTGTTAACCCTTGATCAAATTGTTTACCAAATCGCCTTAGCCCACCTTGTTTTGTTACTCACCTTTAGTTACATTATGTTTTAACCCATGCTTATTATTGAGAGTACACGGTTCGCTAAGCCCTTATCCGTGTCAATACAGTTTTTGAGACGCTTGGGATTCATGGTTAGTATTTATTTCACGAAAGAATGGAGAAGAAAGTTATATTTAATACCCCCAATATGTTTCCGTCAAATGATCTCCATGTATGTTGATCACCTTTCAATTTCGGGTCATTTGTTAGGATTGTAATTATGAGTTTTATTAATAAACTTACAAGTCCGTAGGGGTTGCATCTTAAGCCCCAAGTTGATGTATCTATGTTATTTGAAAAAAAAAACTGAAAAAAAGGAAAAGAAAAAGTAAGATTGATGTTGAGTATTTTTAGTGTTTGTATATCTTTGTCCGGTCCTTTGGACTTAGAACCCAACCAACGTGTACTCGTTATAAGTAATTTAGCTAAACCTTTTTACCCCAAATTCACCCAAATGTCACTCCCCAAATGTATCCCATCTGTTTCTGTTTTCATTTATATTATCTTACACCTATACCCTACAACCCTTTAAAAGACCTCTTTGATAGTAATGATTAATACTTGCGCCTTGCTGGGTAGTAGAGGTTTCGATCCTTTACCAAGACTATGGTAATTTATTTGCATTTGCTGGTATTGAGTGTTAATTTTCCGTTTCCCATATGTGTATAATTTATTATACACGAGAGGAAAGAGAGATGCCCAAACACTTATGTGATGTGCTAGATATTTCTTTCTCGTGCTCTTTAATTACAGGTTTCTAGAAGGGTTGTGTTGTAAACTGCTTTTAAAGAGTAGACTAAATGCCCCAATATTGCTATTGTCTAGGTAGAAAAAGCCTATTTGCTTGAGGATAAGCAAATCCCAAGTGTAGGGGGTATTTGATGAGGTATCATTTTATAAACTATTTCGGGGTCATTTAACCCCATAAATCATGCAAATATGTCCAGATTATGTGCTTAATAGTTTGTTTTCATGTTTTTAGCACTTGGATGGCATTTGGAGGAAATACACGTGACTTGGGCTCATTTGGAGAAGAAACGGACAAGACTACGACTCTATACCATTTGTCTTGAAGAATTGTGCTTATAGAGCGTGAGACGGCGTCGCAGACTTCAAGCGACGGGCGCATAGGATTCTTCAAGGTGACGGCATCACAGATTTGATGACGGCTTTGTCAGGATGGTAAGCTGACTTAAAGTAGCTCTAGAAGATTCTACTTGGCGACGGAAATCACGATTACAACACGGACGTCGTCGCGAACTTTTCTTATTATAAAAAAAACGGATTTAGGGTTTTTAGTGTGTAACTTTTGGGAGACGAACCTAGTTTTAGAAGACGACTTTGGCAGCCTTTAGGCTCGTTTTTAGGGTGTTAAAACCCTCTTGTAACTGCCTCAACTGCATGATTTAATCAAGTGAAGTTCATTTATCATTTATCACACTTATATTCTTGTGTTTTGAGATTGATTTTTTGTTCTTCTCCTTTATTTGCCATGCAAGGCTAGATCTATTAGTATTTACTTATGAGTGCATGAAACTTAAATTGTAGATCCTTTTAATGTTGCTTCTTGTGATGGATTCTAGCGTTAGGGCTTAGAAAACTAGTCCATAGATATTAAATTGGCATAGATGTTGGGAAACGCGAGTGTGTAGAAGGATAACCTATCGGTATAAAAGTCTTCCATCACTACCTTACCCCTAATATAGGTGATCCCTTTTATGATTTTCAATTGCATTTAATTTATCTTAGGGGCCTTTGTAATCAAGTCTTATGCTACCATACTGTTGCGTTTCCTTAACAGAATATTAAATAGGACGGCGGTGGGGTTGTGTACTTGTTCATGACTTTGGAACAATTATTTACACCCAAATCATCACGAGTGTGAATATATTAAATAGCAACAAGATTAGGAGAAGCAATCTGAGGAGTAGTGTATGATTAAGTAAATACGTTCATTTATCATATAAGTTATCACCAAAGTAGTTTAGATTTATTTTATTATTATTAGTTTAATTAGTAAAAACAAACCAACCCCCCCCCCCCATCTCAACCATGAATTTTACCTGCTTCTATAAAATAAAAATAACCAAAAGAATCTTCTCTCAACCCGTTATATTAGACCTATGTTAGACTTGATCGTGCCTTCCCAAAAAAAAACCCCCCCCTTTATTCCCTAGTGAACGATAACAACCTTTCGAGTCTTGCTTATACTACATGCAATGAATTAGGTGCATGCCTAGGGTGTTTTAAAACTTCTTGTTGATGTCTAACGACATACCGATCAAGTTTTTGGTTCGTCTGCATGGGGTGTTGAAAAAAAAAAAAAAAAAAAAAAAACAAAAAAAATAAAAAAAAAAAAAAAAAAAAAAAATAAAAAATTGAAAAAAAAAAAAAAAAATAAAAAAAAAAAAAAATAAAAATAAAAAAAAAAAAAGAAAAATAAAAAAAAAAAAAAAAAAAAAAAAAAAAAAAAAAAAAAAAAAAAATAAAAAAAAAAAAAAAAAAAAAAAAAAAAAAAAAAAAAAAAAAAAAAACAAAAAAAAAAAAAAACACCGAAAAAACACGAAAAAAAAAAAAAATAAAGAACAAAAAAAAAAAAAAAAAAAAATAAAAAAAAAAACATGTTTATAAAAAAAAAAATAAAAAAAAAAAAAAAAAAAAAAAAAAAAAAAAAAAAAAAAAACAAAAAAAAAAAAAAGAAAAAAAAAAAAAAAATAAAAAAAAAGAAGAAAAAAAAAATAAAATGAAAAAAAAAAATAACAAAAGTTGAAAAAAAAACAAAAAAAAAAAAAAAAAAAAACAAATAAAAAAAAAATATAAAAAAAAAAAAAAAAAAAAAATAAAAAAAAAAAAAAAAAAAAAAAAAAAAAAAAAAACATCTTATTCACATGAAAAAAAACAAAAATCTAAACAAAAAAAAAAAAAAAATAAAACAATACGAAAAAATAACAAACAAAAAAAAAAAAAAAAAAATTAAATAAGAAAAAAATAAAAAAAACTTAGGTTTTGATCATCTGTGTATCGTAGGTCTACTCGCTTGATTCTATCAAGGGAGATTTTATTTGCAGTAAAATTAGTTTTTGTTGTCGGTGAGTGTATTTTCTTTTGTGCCTTTTGTTTGTAACTCTTTCGTTCACCATCATGATGTATGAAAGACCACCTACCACACCATTTCAAAACCCACCACGAAACACAACCTTCCCATTCCAAAGATATATCTTGGTGTTCCAACAACATCTAAGATGATCTTATCTACGTGTGTAGACTCGTTCAAAAACCTTATCCAAAGTGTCCTCATCATAATATAAAAAAAATGATGAAAAATGAAAAAATATAATAAAGAATAATTATAAACTGTGGGCTGATAAAAGTTTGTTGTATCTTGCCGGCTCACAACCGATGTTACAGCCTTCTAAAGAAAGCCCATAGTAAGAATAAAAATCCGAGACTGATAAAAGTTTGCTGCATCTTGCCGGCTCACAACCGATGTTGCAGCCTTCTAAAAGGTCGAGGGTTACAATTGCATAAATGTTATGTTTAATATTAAGTTTGAATTAATAAATAGATCTCTTTTTGTTAAATTTAAATATGCTTTTGAACTTTGACTATTTCATTTTAAGTTTTTAAATAAGCTATGTATATACGGGAAACCTGAGAGTTTTTGAAACCTAAGGTCCGTGAGTCCCGATACTAGTCTCTGTGGGGTGTCAAAAGCCTGGTCACTTAGCCGCAAGGTTGGGATGTGTCGAGACGAAAGTCGCTACATGGGATGATCTCGCCTTCAAACTCATTATTCTCAGGTGGAACGTGAAGCATAGAATTTTGCAAAATGTTGATCCATGGTTGAAATTCAAAATAGCACATTCACCTAAGATATAATAATTATCGGGAGTGAAAAGTTCACAAGTTGCAAATATGAGTAGTGTTAGCATCTTAACTGATATTTAGCGGTGATTTCGTTTTAAGCTTGGTTTGGAGCAAGTGAAAAGTCGGGGACGATGAATTTATCCTTTTTGGGGCATTCTCGGATCGAAATGCATCTTGTTCTATGATCCCTAAAGGTTATGGAAATAACGAAAGTCGGAATATTCTAGTTAGTTGCTAAAAAAATCATTAAAATGAAAAAAAAGTTTTGAAAAACTGGGAAAATAGGGTGTTTTAAAACTGGTGATTTCTTAACTCTCTCCACAAAAGTCTTTGCTACTTTTCAAAGATTTAGTTTTGGGAGGTTTTGAGGTATTTGGTTTTAGAGCATATAATATTACGTGAGGACACGACAATCACTTAGTTTGGGGAATTTTGATATGTGAGAAATCACATATTATTTGCGTATCAAAACAAGCCCTAAAATGATGAGATGATTAATTGTGCAAATTATGTTTGCATATATTGCTCTGTTATGTCCAATTTCGTGAATGAAGTAGGTAACGGATATTGCACACAAATCACCAAGAAAACGGTCAAACAAAGCCAGGGCAAAACACGAACAACGGGAAACTGGATAGTGTGCAACCATGAAGCCGGGAATGTTTTAGCAAAAGGCAACACAAAGTCACAACTCCCTTGGTCACCCTTAGTCATCCCAGACAAAATGCCAAACAAAAACCTTCAAAATACCCAAATAACCTTAATGTTAAATCACATTTTCCTCAAACCCCTAAATTGATAACAACCGTTAGGCTTGTTACTAATTTAGGGAATACAGAAATCGTTAACTCTTCTATACATTATATATCCTCTTAAGACCACTTAACTCCGAGCCCAACCTTTAATAAATCCATGGCCCAAAACCCAATTACCCTGAGTCCACAGGTCAACCACCTCCAACTCGGGCTCAAACAAACGTTATAAAAAAGAAACAAGTGCTTGCGAAGGGAATTACCTATTCACCACTTCGTCCCGCAAAATTTAACCACCCTTAAAGTTAAACAAGTTAAGAAATTCCGCCTCAACCCCTCAATCCAACATGGCAACCAAGAAGTTGCTAAGTACCACAGTGATGAAAATCAGCATCAATTGGCGTCTATTCCTTTTGCTTCTATTGGCCTAAAGAATTCTCTATAGATAACCACCGCGTCGTCTCGGCTATCCTCTCTCTCAAAAACACAAAAGATGGGAAATTACTAATAAATTCTAATGTATAAAAGATAGCCACTCAAAAAAGCCTCAGAACACAAGGTAATGCCACAAGCTGGCAAATCCGTAGTGTAGATCACAATTTACATCCAAAAGGCTAGTTACAAAAGCGGCATCTCAATGATTGGCATAGGATTCAAGGGTTATGATCAAGACTGAACGGACGGGTATCCAAAACTATGAAGCTTCTTCAAAGGCCCTATAAATACACGTACCTTCTTACAGCCTAACGGATGAATTCATTTTGCTTATTCTAGTCTAGCTTTAGTGTAGCCGGTAGTTTATTCGTATTTTTTAGCTTAATGTCATTTAGATTTTTGTAATCTTCATTTCAAAAGTATTGTAATTCAGTTTTCATTAATAAATTTAAAGTTTACTTTAATCTTGTGTTGGATTCAGTTTTTACTCTTTAAGAGTAGAATGTTTATATAAGCTTGCAAATTGTTCTAATAAAGGCTCTCATTAAGCCTGTTATAATTACTTTTTTAAGCTAGGCTAATTGTATCCACAGAATAAGCTCTCAAAAGCTTAGTTGAGCTTATCCTTATTCAAAAGTCCACAACTCACATTTTTAACACCACAGCTCTCTTTTTTTTGGATAGGGAAAGTCATAATTAGAAGGACCATACCCTCCTAGGGACCCACTCATAACCTAGCTTATCCTAGGTAAGTGGAGATTGTTTGATTGGCTCACAAGGAGATTGGTATAAATAACATTGTTTAGAGAAAAGGCCACTTGTCAAGTTCTCAAAATTCCTTTTTATAGTCCGGAATTCGAATCGTCAAGCTTTATACTCTGGCTTATTAATTGTCCCTTATTATTGCGCTTAGTTTAGTTTAAATAATGCATCTATTATAGTTGCTGTTCTGTGCTTATGATGCTTATTTGACTTAGGTTGTTTACTCTTAATTTGTATATAAAACAGTCAACAAAATCCAAAAAATATTAGCATAGTCTTGGGAATTGCTTTATTAATACTGGCTTATTCACAGTATGTTTAGATTTGTAATATTAGGTATATTATTAGCTTTTTAGACTATTTGGTTATTAAGGATTATTAGCCTTATATTCCTTAAATTTAATAAGTTGAAAATGAGGTTTAATAAGCTTTAAGGGAGGTGTTTGGTGGCGCACCTGGACAGTAATAACCTAAAGTTGATGTACTGCCAATGGATCATTAACCTTTTGGACATATTTTTTTAAAACTTGACATTTGAGATTATAAGTTTGAATTTTAAGAATTTTATTAGGTTAGATTCAGTTTAATTCAATTTTGTTATGTTATTCAAGTGATATATTAGAAAAACTGTTAACTATAATTTTAATAATAGTTAAGCTCGCAGAATTAAGCTTTAGTCTTCTTTAGTTTTTAACTTCTAGACGCAATTGCGTTGTTTTACTTTTGGTGTCTTATAAAATGCTTGAAGCAATAATTTTCAACGACCTGAATTTTGTTATTTAATGTTTTGGTCAATTCATGTGCAAACTGCATCATATATAAAAAAAGACATAATTGGCCATTTTAAAGCCTTAAATATCAGCAAGTAAAAGTTGTTGTTCACTAGCGCCTTTTTGATTTTTTGTGCCACAAATAGATTTTAAGCACCATTCTAGATAGATTTAGAACTTATTTATAGTTTAAGAAAGCTTATTTGAATTCCCCTGATTTACTAGATTTTGTCTAATTTAGTTTTTTTTTCCTTTTTAATTCTCATATTCCTCAAAAGTAGAGCAAAAATGGAATTTTCACAATGAGCTTTTCTTAACTAGCATTTTTCATTAAGCATCTTTGATTTTCAAAATTAGTTTTCAAAACAGTGTTTTAAAGTAACGTTTTAGGTTAAGTGTTAAAATTTGGTATAAGGCTAAAGTCAATAAAGGATCCTTTTCTTGCGCTTACTGAAAATATGAAGTCAATGTTGAACTTTAAGGGACTCGTTTGGACAACATTAACAGTTTCTACCCAAAATAGCATTATTTGAGATTTTTTAGCTTATAGGTCTTCATAGAGTTTTTGCTTAAATTCCTGTTACAAACTAGACATTAATTTAGGATAATTTTTAAGTAATGTCTTATAGCACTTAATTCAGCGGTCAGTTTTAGACTTTATTTAAGTATTTTCTCTTAAAAAACTAAAAACATAGTTAAATCTATACTCAAGTAGCCTTTTCAATTAGCTATTTTAATCTGGCTTACTTGAATTTCAAACTATATCTTTTGTTTATTGTTTAGAGTAGCTCATAGGCCAGGCTTAAAGGTGGTATAAGCTAGATTTTCATAAGGATCCGTTTGCTTTGCTATAAAATTAAGCTCTGATCGATGCAACTTGGTCAGGGACTGTTGATAGAACATGGTTTTGAAAAAGCTTATTGATCTATTTTTCAGCTTATGCGTTTAATCTATATATTTGTTTATTATAGCTTCTAGATTAGACCCTTATTAGGTTTAGTTTTAAGTTCAGTTATAGTCTTATTTAGATCTCGAGTGTCGAGTTCTTAATATCTTAGCTTAATTTTGTATGTTTCAAGTCTTAAGATGGAAGTTTTAAAAAAGAGTTATAGTGCCTCTTTCTTTGTTTCAAACAAGCTATTTTTAGCTTATTATTAGTTTTCTTAAAAAGTGTTTTCTACCACAAATGTTGCTTATTTTAAGCTTGCTTTACAACTTTGCTTTTTTAAAGTATTTGAAAAAAAAAAATAAAAAGGAAAGTGGTGGAAATCGTGGGAGTGGAGGGCTTCGAACCCCACCAATCTCCTACCCTCTCTACCCTCTGTTATAACACCCTCACACACACACGCACTTTTAACTCCAATGCGCCCATTGGGTCACCGTTTATGTCTTAGGGCTACAAATTCCTCTTTTTTGCTTGGTTTTTTGTTTTTAACTCATTTTTTTTCACTTTTTTCATTTTTAGTTTTTTCAGGCGTATTGACATTAAGATGGTAATCCCAGTTTTATTTTTCTTAAATTTCTTTATTACTCACGAAGTATTTTATTTAGATTGAGCTGTCGTACACGATGTTCGTTTATTAAAATTTTGTTTACCTATTTTTTAATAATAATTTTTCATTAAAAAACCTGTTGAGCCGTAAAATCTAATAAATAAAATAAAAGTCTCAAAAAAAATATTTAATTTTTTTTTTCAAAAAATTTGTGTGTGTGTTACTCATTTAAGACTTTAGGAAAATTAGATTTTGCTTTGTAGGGTTTAAAATTGCAAAATTTGATTTTTTAAAAGCTAAGTGATTGATTCCCGTTCACGTTTGTTAGTGTTTTTAAAGCCCATTGTCACTTCCGTTTTTGCGTCTGTTTTCTTCTGTTATTCTAGCTCATTTTAGTCAATTAAGATTTAAAAAAATTCAAAGAAGATATTGTTAGGACGTAATTTATAATTTAGGGTTTTTAGGTCACGTTTAGATTCCCTGTTTTGCGTTTTAGTTAAAATATTTGTTTGCGCCTTAAGTGTTTTTTTTTAAAAATTTTGCCTTTGTTTTCTCCATAGTTGACTAAGATAACACAGACATCACAATTCATTTTCCAATTCAAGCATCGATTCTCAAAACGACTCTCGACTTTCTGAAATCGTCACTTCCTCCGTTGGGGAAAACGAATCCAGGAATCATATTCTCTGGATTAACTCATAATTGTGATCTTTTTTTGATCTTAACACCCATCTATATTTATATATTTATATCAAGTATTTTTATATTCTATAATATATATATTATATATTTTTCAAAGGTTTGTGAGTTCAATATGTGTATCAAATTATTTCCTTTAATTTTCTTTTTTGCGGTAATGTAAGTGATAGTAGGTGACTTGAAGGGGAGCACGCTCATCAACGCTTGAACTCAACATTGAACCCCCAAAGTGTCTTAATGGTTGGTAAATGTTAAAGTCATGTGTCAATGTCTTTTATATTGGTTTTGTATGGGCAAGGATGGAAATGAGTCAATGGTAAATGTAACGGGTTAAATGGGGCGTTTGGTAACCCCGTGAAGAATATGATATTGGGTCATTTAGACCACACATGATTACGATAATGTTGTATTATATCATAATAATGATTTCTGGAAGGTTTTATGAGTTTTCGGATCAAGACAATCAAGTTGGGACAAAGGTAACTTTCTGTAGTGGCGTAAAATTTTGTTTACGCCGTAAACTTTTCATTTGCAGTGAGGTTACACCGTAATCTTTGGTCAGAAGGTTTGTTCTTTTGTCAATCTTGTTTTTGTCGTAGAAACCAAACCGTAAAGTGTTAGAATGAGTTCTTTACTTCGTTGTAATGCTAAAAGAGTATATTTTATGATAATGGAACTTACAAAGGTCGAATTGTAGTGTATTTTAAAAAAGATGTTAAGGAATGACAAGGTCATTTCTAGTCAAGCGTTTACGCAAAAGTTTTTGATTTCGGGTTAAATTATGAGTCTAGAAAGGGACGGTTCTGCTGAGTTCTCAACCATAGAACTTAAGCGCAACATGCAGATAAAGACACATACTTGGTTTCTGCTGAAGACATTGAAGTGCAGTCCTGCTTTTTGGACCACTAGCTGACTAACTTATCACCTCCTAGAAATTGTATGCCACCAGATGTACTTTTGCGTGAATCGAGATAGCCCGCGTGATCCAAATATGAAAAAGCAATTAGTTCGAAATCGGTGTCCTTTGGATACCAAAGTCCTATGTTAATGGTATTATTAAGGTACCGAAAGATCCGTTTAACCTCCTTGAGGTGTTTTTCAGTTAGTCTCGCTTGATAACGAGCACAATAACATGTTGCATGTACAATATCCGGTCTACTTGCTGTTAAGTACATGAGTGCTCCGACCATGCTACGATATTTTGTTTGGTCAACCAGAGTTCCACTCAAATCAGCATCTAGGGGTTTAGTAGCCATTGGAGTACCAACGCTATCACATGGATGTCAATTGAGAAAGCCCTAGCAATTACAATTATCTCATAGAGCATACTTACTTTGGTTATTATAAAGATACTACGTGGGGATTAGTGGATCTAAATTCCTAAAAAGAATTTCAGCTGCCCCATCATAGACATTTCAAATTTGTTGTGCATTAGTTTTTTAAACTTTTTGGAAAGTTTTGGGTTCGTAGAACCAAAAATAATGTCATCAACATAAATTTGCACAAGCAATATGTCTTCCCCTTTTTAGTAATGAACATGGTGGATCTGAATTCCTAAAAATAATTTTAGCTCCCCCATCATAGACATTTCAAACTTGTCGTGCATTAGTTTTTTAAATTTTTTAGAAAGTTTTGGGTTCGTAGAACCAAAAATTATGTCATCAACATAAATTTTCACAAGCAATATGTCTTCCCCATGTTTAGTTATGAACATAGTTGGATAAATAGAACCTTTTAAGAATCCTTTAGATACCAGGAAGTTAAAGAGTTCATCTACGCTCTCAGAGCTTGTTTGAGTCTGTATAATGCCTTCTTGAGACGGTAGACTTGGTCAGGATGATATGGGTCTACGAATCCATCTAGCTGGTTTACGTACAATTCTTCCTTCATAGGTTCGTACAGAAATGCTGTCTTGACGTTCATCTGGTATACTATAATGATTTGTGTGCAACATACACAACGAATAACCAAACAACTTCCAACCGAGCAACTGGTGCAAATGACTCTTCAAAATCAATTCCTTCCCTTTGACCGTATTCCTTAGCTGCAAGACAAGCTTTGTTGTGTATTATAGTATTCTCTTCATCACGTTTGTTTTTCATGTTAATGATATTTTTGCATAGTAGCCTATCGACTAATTCCCATACATCTAATTGATCAAAATGGTGAAGTTCTTCCTGCATCGCTTCAATCCATGCATAATCAGCCATGGCTTCTTTGATGTTTTTTGGTTTAGTTTGACTCACGGTAAGTGCGAACATACACATCTCGCCATCTGTTTCTAGCTAAAGTCTTGTTCTAATTGATTGAGAAGGATTTCCAATAACTTGTTCTAACGGATGATCTTTTGTCCAACGATGTTCAGAAGGATGTCGTCGATAGAATGTATGCATGTTTAAAGAGTCAACATATCGAGAAGATGTCTTCCCTCGGTCTTGTACCGGTGTACCGAAGATGTTGATAAATCCGTCTTCTTCAACTTGTGCATTTTCTATATTAGTTTCTTCTTGATTAATGTTCTCAATAGCAGTGACAATTGGCGCTTGAGTTGGTGCTTGATTTGGAGTTTTAGGTGTTGTTTGAATGATTAATAGAGGTGTATTTGCAGTAACGGTTGTTGAAGTAGATGGAGTTATGTTTTGTTTTTGACGTTGATTAAGGGCATCAACAACAGTTACATCAGAAGACTTTAACACCACTGTAGTAGTTCCATTGAGTAATTCATCAAACATCAGACTAAATAGCAACTCCAGCTCATTTAATGTTGTTACTGTCTCAGTTGCTTGAGGAACATTTTCTTGACTTTGGGGATCAGGACTTAAACTGTCTTGTTCAAGTGCCGTCGTTGGACATTGTATAACGAGGTCAAAACTGACGTGATCCAACGCCATTGGAGGCAATTCGTCAAAGTTAACATGAATGGTTTCAACTATCACTCTTGTTCTCTTGTTATATACCCTGTAAGCTCTTGATTGATTAGAATACCCTACAAAAATACATGCATCACTTTTTCCTTTATTTTGTCAAGATTTTTACCATCTCTAACGATGTAGCAAAGAGAGCCAAAAATGTGAAAGAACTTAACAGATAGTTTTTGACCGTTTATGATGTGGTAGGGTGTTTTCTCATGACGAGGAATTACGAGTGAACAGTTATGAGTAAAACATGTTATTGCAATTGCTTCAGCCTAGAAGAACAAACGAACTTTAGCGACGCTTAGCATTGTTCGAGCAACCTCAACAAGAGTACGGTTCCGTCTTTCGACAATGCCGTTTTGTTCAGGTGTTCGGGCAGTTGACGTTTGGTGTTCAATCCCTTCTTGAGCAAAGTATGCATGAAGAGTTTTATTTAAAAATTCAGTGCCTTTGTCCGTTCGCACGGTTCTTACTTGAGCATGAAGTCCTCTTTGAATGAGTCTAAGGAAATCAATTAGAATATCAGGAGTTTCGTCCTTGGATCTCAAGAAGTGAGTCCAAGTATATTTGGAGTAGTCATCAACAATTACGAGAACATATTTCTTTCCATTAATACTTTCTACCCGCATAGGACCACATAAGTCCATGTGTAGAAGTTGTAAATGTCTCTTTGAGCTCGAGGTAGTCTTTATGTGAAAAGACTTTCGTTTGGCTTTCCCCAACTCACAAGAAGAACAAAGATAATCTTTGATGAATTTTAACTTAGGAAGACCAATCACAATATCATTATTTGACAACAAGTTGATGGAATCGAATTTCAAGTGAGAAAGACGATGATGCCATAACCAAGCTTAAGACGATGTAGCTTTAACCATTAAGCAAATTAGATTGGGAGTGGATGTGTCTTGAAGAGTGATGGAATAGAGATCTGGCCATGAGAACCTGTGAGTAGATCATTTCCTTTCAAATCACGGATGTAACATGTAGACTTTCGACAAGCAACTTCTAAATCCGCATCACAGAATTGACCAACGGAGAATTAATTGTGATTCAGACCTTCGACGTAATAAACCCTTTTGATAGTGATATTTCATTGAACCAGATCTCCGTAACCAAGAATCGATGCAATTTGATCATTCCGAACTTCATGTACCCATAAAAAAAAAAAATAAAATTTCTCCCAAATTTACTTAGAAGCTTGAGATTTCCCGTATTGTTGCTTTTGAGGGCACATAAGTCGGATTATGAATAGAGATTATCTCTTACGAGCTGCAAAAGAATTAGAAGGAACGATGGAGTATTTTGATCTAGTGGATTTCCTAGGTGTGGGTTCCGAAATTTTTAGTAGTTAGTTCTAGACTTATTTCCTAGAGGCATACTAACATTTGGTTTAACATCCACTGTACTAGTCTTAGGTTTCTATTTATATCCTGGTGGTGTGATCTTAGAGTACCGCCATTTACATGTCTTACTAATCTTATCATATTGCTTCCTAAGTTTGCTTCTAGGTTTCTGATTAGTGGATTCTGAAGCAACTATTCTCTTAAGGGGTGTTGCAATAGATTGGTTCACAATTAGTGTGGGTTCTCTAGTACTAATAGGCATAGCCATAAGCATTTTAGTCCTAGAATTCACGCCATTAATATAATAAAGAACATACATATCATGATTGTCATTCAACACACATTTCCCACAAGTAACACAAACAAAGTTACATACGTTTTATTATTAGAAAACTTAAAATTCCTATGGTGGTCTTCTACTTGTTGTTTCTTCCCTTCACTATTGTTATGCAAGACTCTATCTTCCAATCGATTGCTCTTAAGATGTGGTCTGCTAACACCTGAGAGTGGAAGAAAATTTACTCATGTAGAAACGAGAGATACACACGTTTGTTAGTGATTTCTCGTGTAGAATTGTTAGTGTGAGTGCAAATGTAAGTGTTCTAGGTTTGGATAGGACTTTGTGATGCACGTTTCTCAATATTATTCTAGAGCAATCACATTTGTGTTCTTAAAATGACTTCACACATTCTGAGGCAAATTATGTCAGTGAACTAGTTTTGAAAAATTATTGGACACTATTTTTTGAGGTAAACTGGACTTGATTGAAAAATCTTTCTTTGCAAGAGAATCTGGAAAAAGTAGCCGTTTCCTAAAACTGATTGTCTTTCGACTTTTTAAAAGCATTCAGTTGTCGAATAACTTATTGGTTTTTCAAACTTAGGTTTCCACATATTTCCCTTTCAACTTTCAATGAGTTTCTTCCAAAATCACGATTAGGCAATGCCTTTTTCTTGTAACTGAGCTTCAAATCTTGAATTTCAAAATATTGTTTACGTTCTTTCAAAAATACGTTTGACTGAATTTCTTTGAAAGCTTTTTCATTTTTTATCTGTTATTTACATTGTTGTAAAGGAAGTTCAAGATTAATCGCATGTTACTGAAGTGCTTCAAAACTCTTTGACGTCGTGTAACTTTTTGAAAGCTCTTTTTCAAGACGTTCACATTTGACAACTTGGTCCACGTAATTACATTGTAAATTAGTGAATTCATCGAGAGTAGTATATACACCAAGTATAGTATTCATGTGATCAGCATAATAATATTCTTTAGAAAGTCGGTTGATTTCATTCAAAAACTGTGTTTTTTGAGTTTCCAGTTGAGATTTGAGAGAGTCTACTTCATGTTCAAGAGAATTAAAGTATCTCAAATCAGCAACAATTTCCTCTTTGATGACATCAAATAACGTCTATTTTATAGCATCATTTATCCTATGTAATTAACCCATTTTGTATAATTATTGCAAAAAATTGTTACTTAATCATTTATATTTAAGAATTGCAGTAATTATGGAGTACTTGGTGAATATTAGCAAAAAGCGCGCATTCTGGAGCTTAAAAGAAGATATTTTAAAGATTACTATTCTGATATCCAATACGCCGTATCCATCAAGGAAGATACGGTGTATCTGTGCCTGCACTTACCAAAGACAACAGAAACAAGATCCAATATATCGTATCCAGAAGAAGGCAATACGCCGTATTCAAGCTATATGGGAATAAAATATTCTGGAAGATATCAAACATGGTCCCTATTCCAAGAAACTTCCATACGCCGTATCCAATCCCTTGGAAACGTATCGAACCGACTTCTAGATAGTATAAATAGAAAACTCAAAAATGAGTTTTAAGGGTGCTAAATCATATTCTCAATACCTAAACCACAAAATCAATTTTTAGAGGAGAAAAAGAGCAGAAGAGGTATTGTAACGCATTCCAATCCATAAAGAAACGGTATTTCTTATACTTTTGTCAATCGTTCAGTTTTTTGTATCATTCTTAACTGGTAGTTTACCTTGGCTAACAATTACCTGTGTATTAATTATGATGTTTAAGGCTAATACTTGGGTATTAGCCAGATTATTATGAAAGATTTCAGGAATAGTTTGGTGTTATTGATGAGATGTCTCGATTGTTTAATTTATCGTTGAATCGTTTGTTTACGGTGTTTTTTTGCTTTTTTTTTGTATGCGACCTATCATTCAACTGGATCTAGTGCTATGGACAAAAAGGGTTAATTCTAGATTAAGGATTAGCTCTACAATAGTGATTATACATCTTTGAATCATAGGATCACAAATATTGTCCTTCTAAAATCGTGCTAAGGATACGCTTCTGGCTTAACTAGTTAATGGAAATTGCCTTTGGTTTATTGAACATGTTGACTAGTAGGTGAATCTAGATAATTCAACAAATAATGTTCTGATTCCATTGGATAGTTGGACAAGTGGACTACTAGAGTATAAATTGCCATTAAGCAGTAAGTGGGTAAAGTCTTTATGAGCTAGGGTTTAACAAGATCACCATTGCTTTAATCCCTAAGATAGATTATAATTAGCAAATAAGGATGCTTTATGCGGATGCTTTAATTGTGACAGAATTAATGTGTCTAGGTCTTAGGATGAAGTCCCGCCTAAGTCTAAGAATGATATGCCTCTTCGAGATAAGTAATCATTGCACTAAATAAACAAACCAACTTCTAATCGGATTAATGATGGCTAATACAGTTTTCTATCATAAGGCTCGACCGCTCTTTTATCTTCTGTTAATTTGCTTGTGTGGGTTAAAGTGTCTTGAATTGATTGTAGTCACCAACCAAACCCGTGCCAGTCTCTCAGGCTGAAAACCCCCTTTTACCTGTTAGAATTAGGATTAGAACTAACATAGGATTAGCATAGGTTTGACTTAGATTAGAATTAACTTAGGTGGTGTTTGTTTTTCATAAAGAGCCTCTTAATAGCCTCTTAATCTGACTCATTCAGACGCGCTCAGACATTTGGCTCATTAAGTGCGTTTATTTTTTTTCTTTCGTTCAGACGCGATCAGAGGCTGAAACATCTTAACCAACTAGATGTGGATAGGGGGTCTTGATGCCTCTTAATGCCTCTTCACTCTTTACTCTCTTTTTTTCTTTAGTTTTTTTTCTTTGTTTTCTCTCTCTTTGTTTTGTGAGATATTTTTTACTCTTCTTTTAATATTGATATTACGCTAGAGAAAATTAATCTTTTTTTTCGTTAAATAAATAATGTTCAAAATACTAATGATGATGATGCTTAAACATTTAAAAGTTTTTCAAACAATAGTAATATATAATTAGTTTGTGAAATTAAATTGTGGCTCGTGTTTAATTTGACGTGACTTAAATTTTTCACTAAAAAGTATTTTAATTGTTAATTGACAATGTTAAGCATATTATGAAATTTTATCTTTCGCAACCTTATGATTGTAAAGTTAATGATAGTAACAATTTATAAAATGATGGAGATGTTTTGCCACATGAGAGTACAATATATGACTACTTTGTGAGAATAAATTGAGACATAAAATTTTAAATGTTTTTTAAAGCATTTTATTCTCACGTTGCAAAACTATGTTTATTTTATGACTAAAATGCTATATATAATTTTTAAACATGTTTATGTTTCATAAGAATAAAATTGTTTTTAAGAATAAACTAATTGGTACTTTTATCGTTCAGATATTTAAAAAGTAAAAAACAAACATTATCATTTCATTCAGATTCAGACATTTGCGCATCAAATTCAGATGTGCGAATTAGATTCAGATTCAGAGCCTTTTAATAAACAAACAGCACCTTAGATTAGATAACCAAAATATAAATAAATTGAGATATTTAACCTCGCTTCAAGTGTTCGACACCCTACTTACCATGAATCTACCACTGACCGGGTACACTGACCGTATAAGAAGTAGTTTTGATTTTGGTTAAGTCGTCAAAATATAAATTTAAGACTTAAATCATAAAAATATACACCACACAACGGCCGGGGAGTGAAAATTAATCTTGTTTTTTATTTTATATTTTGGTTTTTAACATTAGATCTAACCCTTAGGATTAGTGTAGTTTAGAGTAGTTTATATTCCTGCTTGTTTGCTTACTCTGTTTGTGTTATACGACGTATTCAGTTCACTGAATACGACGTATTGATTATTTAATAGTTTTTCTAGTAAGATTGTTACAGGATGGACGATCCGAACATTACTATGGAGGAATACATCAGGCTCGAGGAAGAAAAAGCTCGAAAACGTGGTAAAGTGTTTAACTAGGAAACTGCTAAGTATGGTAAAATCTGGTATGATGAAGACATTCACGACCTCAGATCCGTTGAAACTGAATTCCCAGCTATAGCCTTTAATGACGAGGTATCATCTGAAAAAACACTTTCTTGTGAACCCACGGTAAGTTCTCTTAACGATGAAATTGACTTTAGAATTTCGTTTGACGACTCTGACAATGAAGATTACATGGTAATTTTTGACAAAAACTTGTTTTTTTATAAAATTATTTCTACCAATGATTTGAAAACAGTTGGGAAAATGATATGAAAAAGTCAATGCCTTCCATTCCATTCACCTGAGCTGTAGAGTAGTTGTGATCTTGATTGATTTTATGACTTCTTTATAAATGATTTGTTTGTAGTAAACGAATTTCTCAGAGATCATTGCTCCACTACATAATAGCGTCGAAAACGTTTAAATCAGAATTTATAAATGAACTATTTTAAGCCCTCAACAATATGCTGATATGAAAATTATGGATTGAAATGTATAGGAACTCATTGTATCATCTCGAAGAATGATGAAGTCGAACACTAGAACTGTTTTGTACTTTAGAATGATCAGTATGACTCTATTACAACTATAGAATTCAGAGACTCAGAAATGATTTTAAGAATTATAATCGGTGTAAAAGACATTAGTATGATAATGTGTGTATTTGAAGTCAGATATAATACAATTCTTTGAGGAGGGTAATGAAAAGATACTCAATGGAGACGATCATATGACGCGTTTTTGAAACATTGTCAGATTAAGAATCAATAAAACTTTCTTGAACAGAGGTTTTGCATGGGAAATTAAATGGTAAATTAGTTCGTGATTTGAAATTATGAACGTTAGAGACAGAACTGCAATTATTTATCTACGATATGAGATTTATATGTGCCATTTGGCATTCCGTTCGACCCTAAACGGTATTATAAGGATGGGATTTATACAGGAATGATTGTGGAGGCCAAGGTACATTTTCTTTACTTTATTTAAATTAGGAAAAGATTGGTCTACCAAGGACATTGATTGTACGGCGTATTGGGCTGTAAACCTCGACGGCAGTTTATGTCTTCGGTTTTTAACTGAAGTTGACTAAGTCAACGAAATTCGCCCATATTACGAGACGGTATATTTAGAATCAACACTCGATTTATTTAGGCGTATCGAGTTTAGGGTATAAGAAGCCAGACTGATACGCCGGATTGAAGTTGTTTACCTATTTACTTTTCCACTCCACACACACGATAACGAATTTTACCACTAATAAAATTCTTGGCAGATATTTGTTTTGATTCTAAAAAAATCACACTCTTTTATTTTATGACAAGATCATACGATATGGTCTTTTCTCACGAGGATCTGAGGCACTCAGTTGACATTAGGTTATCGAGGAGGTTACAGTACACAAATGTTGATATTGCGAATTTTCAAGACGAGATTAGGCTGAGATATGTACAAGAGGGAGTGTCACAAGGTGCAAGTATTCAGATTTTAGGGGATTTACTGGACTTGATGGCTGGATGGGTTGAGTGCTATGATGCTTATGAGCATAGGATGCTCAGGGCAGTGGAGAGTTTGTTCCTGGCGGCTGGAGGCGGCTTATCTTGATATTAAAGGGCCATTGGTGTGCCTTTTTCAGTTCGAACTGTTCTAACTTAAGCATGAGGTCCTCTTTGAACAAGTTTAAGGAAATCGATGAGAACTTCTGGTGTTTCATCTTTGAATCTCAAGAAGTGAGTCCAAGTATATCGTGAATAGTCATCAATAATTACCAACACATATTTCTTACCATTAAAGCTTTCTACCCTCATGGGACCACATAAGTCCATGTGTAGAATTTGTAACCGTCTATTTGAGCTTGGGGTAGTTTTAGTATTGAAAGACTTACGTTTTGCTTTCCCTAACTCACAAGAAGAACTGAGATGATCTTTGACGAATTTCAATTTTGAAAGGCCATTCACAATATCATACTTTGAAAGCAAGTTGATGGTATCGAAGTTTAGATGTGAAAGACGACGATGCCATAACCATGCTTGTGACGATGAAGCTTTAGCCATTAAGAAGATTGGATTGGGAGTGGATGTGTCTTGAAGAGTGATAGAATACAGATATGTGCCACGAGAACCTGTGAGAAGATCATTTCCCTTCAAATCACAGATGTTACATGTAGACTTCCGAAAAGCAACCTCCAAATCTGCATCACATAATTGACCAATGGAGAATAAATTGTGATTCAGCCCTTCGACGTAATAAACCCTCTTGATAGTGATATTTCCTTGAACCAGATCTCCATAACCAAGAATCGGTGCAATTTGATCATTCCTAAACTTGACCTTACCCAGAAATTTGTCTACAAAATTACTTAGAAGCTTGAGATTTCCTGTCATGTGTTTTGAGCACCCAGAGTCGACGATGAATAGAAGTATCTCTATGAGCTGCAAAAGAATTAGATGACAATGGAGTATTGGACGAAGTGGAACACCTAGGAGTCATAGGATCCAAAATATTAGCATTTCTAGATGCATTTCCTAGAGGCATACTAACATTTGTGTTGATATTTCCTATTGGGGACTTAGGTTTCCATTTATATCCTGATGGTGTGATCTTAGAGTACCACCATTTACATGTCTTACTAATCTGCTCATATTGCTTCCTAATTGTTCTTCTAGGTGTTTGGTTAGTGGATTTTGCAGCAATTGTCCTCTTAAGGGGTGTTGCGACAGATTGGTTCACAGTTCGCTTGGGTTCTCTAGTACTAATAGGCACAGCTATTGGCCGTTTAGTCCTAGAATTAACGCCATTAATATAATGAAGAACACACATATCATGATTGTCATTCAGCACACATTTGCCACAAGTAACACAGACAAAGTTTACATTCGAGGTCTTAGCATTCAAACTATCATTACACGCAGTTATAGACGTTTTTTTATTAGAAAACTTAAAATTCCTATGGTGGTCTTCTACTTGTTGCTTCTTCTCTTGACTATTGTTATGCATGACTCTATCTTCTAATCGATTGCTCTTAAGCTGTGGTCTGCTAACACTAGTAGTAGGAATTACTCTTGTAGAGAAAGACACCCGTTTGTTAGTTTTTCTAATGTCATGAGGCAATTGTGGTGTTCTAGTTTGATTAGGCTTTGTGTGTAGTTTATACATTCCGGGTGCAATCACATTTGTGTTCTTTAAAACTGACATCACATTCTAAGGCAAAATCTGTGTGTAGTGACTGGTTTTGAAAAATCCTTTAACACATCATTTTTAGTAACTGATTTAACTCTGAAAAATCTTTATTTTCAAGAGAATCCGAAAAAGTTGTTGGTTTACCTAAAAAAGATGACCTTTGATCTTTAAAAGCATTCGGTTGACGAATGACCGATGGTTTTTCAAACTTAGTTTCCACATATTTTCCTTTCAACTTTTCATAAAGTTTCTTCAATTCACATAATGCAATGTTTTTGTCCTGAAGTTGAGCTTTCAGATCTTGTATTTCAAAGTATTGTTCACGTTCTTTCAGAAATACTTTTGACTGATTTTATTTGAAAGCTTTGTCATTTTTTGTCTGTTCTTGACATTGTTGTAAAGCAAGTTCAAGATCGATAGCATGTTGTTGAAGTGCTTCAAAACTCTTTTACGTTGTATTACTTTTTTAAAGCTCTTTTTCAAGACGTTCACATTTGACAACTTGGTCCACATAATCACATTGTAAATCAGTGAATTCATCGAGAGTAGTATACACACCAAGTATAGCATTCATGTGATCAGCATAATAATATTCCCTAGAAAGTCGATCGATTTCATTCAAAAACTGTGTTCTTTGAGTTACTAGTTGAGATTGAAGAGACTTTATTTCGTTTTCAAGAGAATTAAAATATTTCAAATCAACAACCATGTCCGCTTTTAGAGATTGAAAAAATTGTTCTGTATTTGTCATAAGTTTATGAATTGAAGGATTCAAATTGGTTTCAATGGTACTACTGATAACTAGATCAATGTAACCATGCAAAGTCTTGTTATGTATGATTTCTTTACAGCATTTCACACCATTAAAAATCATGGTCATATTTTGTTTAAGTGTTTGAAAGATTTGAGAACTTTTACATTTTTTATCCCACGGAGTGGATTCGTCCATCTGTTTTTCTAACAAAGTTGTTTGTTTATTAAAGTTCTCTTTTGAGTATGTATTATTAACAGGTGTATGACTCATTTTTGACCTTTTTGAAAAATATCTCTGTTCAGCCGATTTTTCATGTTGTGGAACGAACAAATCATAAAGACTATTTAAGTTTTTATAATCAAAAGGTTTGATTAAATCACTTAATTTTGATCGACTTTCTTGGGCAAGACGAATTGTTTCGTCAGATTCAGGAGCTAACATAAAGCAAGATTATCATTATAGCAACCTATATCATATAGACGAGGATTCGATCTTTGAGCTTTCTTGAGGAACTCAGGTTTAACAAAACTCGTTTTACAATTACGATTAAGCATATTTATTGTTTGAACTGATTGACCGGTTTTGTAAACAATATCATCCAATACTTTGATTTTATTTTCCAAAGCAATGACCTTTTCAAGTTCTTTTTCTTCACGAGTTTTGTAAAACTTCTTTTGATCCTCTTTTTGTTGTGAGATGATGGAGATGGTTTCTGGATGTGCAACAAGCTCCTTTTTCATATCAGAAATCTTTTGATTTAAATCATTTATTTGAAAAGGATAGTTATTAATTGACTTTTGAGATTCCGTTTTGTATGACATTAATTCCGTTTTTGCTTTTGCACAATCAAGTTCCACCTTCGACATATAATTCACATCATGAAACTTTTCAAGTTCATCTTTGAACTTTTTGAGATCTTTGAACATAAAATGATTAGTCTTTGACAGCTCATTGTTTGCTTCTTTAAAACGTGTGTTTGATGATTCTAAACTTTTATTTGTGTTTTTGAAATCCTCAGTTTGACTTGTTAAGTTATCAATTAAAATTTTGTTTGATGATTCCAAAAGTTTGTTACAGTTTTTACTGTCATCAATTTCACATTTTAATTTCTCAATTAAAGAAACAAGCAAATCACGTTCTTTAGCAAGATCACCATTATCATCCTGGTCATCTTGTTCTTTATCATGACTCATATCCAATGAATCAGTAATTATATCACGTTCATCTAGATATGTGTCATTAACAGATTCAGGTTGTTCAGGATGTTTTTTTTTCATTGGCAAACACATTATAGTTATCATCATCATGTTGTACCTTTTGCTGTAGCTCAGCATCAAAGATGGGTCCATAATTGTCAGCAGTATCTGGAGTAACCTCTTAAATTTGTGCCATGCACAGAATGCGCTTCCAATTCCTGATCATTAGGTTCATCATCAGTGTCATCCCTCAAATCAACTTGTTCAGCGCTCAACTAGATTTCAGCTTCCTCTTGCTTACACAATAACATCTTCTCCTTGTGATAAGCTGCATCCTTTGCCCGTTTGGGTTTCTGACATTCCCTTGCTACATGCCCATATTCCTTGCAATTATAACACTGAATCCCAGATTGTTGCACTACCTTTGTGCCTATAGTCTCCCTAGCCCGAACAACATTAACTGCCCTCTGATTATCATATCTAGTTCCTTTGTTGATTCTTGGAGTATTATCCTGATTTGCTCTACTGGTGTTTAATGAAGTTCTGAGGTTGTTGTTGGTAGGTTTGTAGATTTTCTTGAATGATAGAGAAATTAAAGCCGTGAGTTTATCAATCTCCTTTTCTTTTGATATTTTATCGTCTTCAGCAACCATGGCAGGTTCTTGATCATATGTGGGTTGAGGAGAGTTGATAATTGCTTTACCTCTATTTCTGGTAGCAGCTTGTTGTGATTTGGTTGAGGAATTTAACAAAACATGTACCAATTACTAAAAATTCTTTTTTATTAGGTACACTTTCTCTTTGTGGTATTCCACCTCTTGCTTGTTTTTGGTCGAAAGATGAAATTCTTAATGATAGTTGGTTGTATTCACCTATTTTTGCAATAATAGCTTGGTCTACCGCGGGATTAACCACATTTTATATGTGTCGAATCTATTTACTTACTTTTGAAGGACATTTAAACGTTCATTTTCAAAATTACAGTGGAAAAAGGAATACCCCCTTGTATTCAATATCTCTATGGGGTAAAGAGGGTTCAAAAATAAGTAACAAAAACTTTCGTTTGGTAACTTTATTAAAAATGAACAAGAGTGGCCGTCCTTCCTTTTTTTCAAATAAAGTAGATCTAATTGATGACAATGTAAGAAATCTGATCCAACCTTTTCTTTCGATTCCTAATTTAGGGAATACCAAGACTTCTTTGTATCCTTATGAATCAGATA